>JARKHS020033478.1:0-128226 GCA_030143305.2 Amblyomma americanum
TCTTGTCATATTTGAGGTGCAGCAGATGTTCGTCTTTCATTATATGAAGAGAAAATAAAAAGCTTGTTTGCCTTAAGCGACTTCTCACTTCTGGCCTAAGCAGGCCATATTACCACGATCACGCCATAAACCGTTTAACATGCAGTGTTCATGGTTCTGAAGTCGAGAAGACATATTTAAACTGACAAACATTAAGTGGAACATCAAATTTTAGTATCCGCAATAATAAGTGGGCCCCGCCGCGGTGGCTCAGTGGTTACGGCGTTCGACTACTGATCCGGAGTTCCCGGGTTCGAACCCGACCGCGGCGGCTGCGCTTTTATGGAGGAAAAACGCTAAGGCGCCCGTGTGCTGTGCGATGTCAGTGCACGTTAAAGATCCCCAGGTGGTCGAAATTATTCCGGAGCCCTCCACTACGGCACCTTGCTTCCTTTCTTCTTTCACTCCCTCCTTTTTCCTTTCCCTTACGGCGCGGTTCAGGTGTCCAACGATATATGAGACAGATACTGCGCCATTTCCTTTCCCCCAAAACCAATTAAAAAAAATAATAACTGGCACAACGTTAAGTGACACCCCGTTAAGGCTCTTTGAAGAGCAGCTGTGTTTAAGCTGATAAAATCGGCACTGGTCCAACTGTTAAGCACCTGGTTTTGTGTTCGTATTGTGAGCAGTGCGACACGCAGCTTCTGTCCATAGCGTTTGTCTCATAGGGTATAGAAGAAGCAGATGAAAGGTACAGGTGGTGCTACTCACAGACTGACAACAGATGCAAGTGCAGTGGGGGACAAACGTCTGTGGACCTCCGGTTCCTCAAACGAACCCGGTAGCTCTGCTATTAGCCGGCGGCTGGACACCACACTTGATGAAGTGAAAGTCAAATTTTTGTTCTTTCACCTCCAAAAATGTGGTCTCCATCTGTCGGCTAATAGAAGAGCTATCGGCTTCGTTTGAAGGAACACGCGGTCCACAGACTTCCGTCCCCGACTGTACCTGACGCGGAGCATTAGCTTAACATGAAGTATGATGTATGAAGGTGCTTCAGTAAGGTTCCGCTAACTTGGTAGTACTTAACACGGTGCCGAAAAAACCTGTGCCACTTGAGATAAGAAGTACCATTAATACAGAAAAGTGACTGGTACTATCTTTTTCTTGCTCAACGTGGAGGTGCTCTGACTCGAATTAGAGGTCATGAATACCTCTGTAAACATACCAGTGAGATCTAGACTTAGGCGGTAAGCCGCAGAATGAAACATACATAAACGTGCACAATTTTCATCAAGAACCTGCAGATCACAGGGCTTGCTGCTGAGCCTTGCAGTCACGCACTTAAAGGAACTCTGCAGCTCCTAAGGTTCTGACTGGTGAGGGCTTACCGTAGTCTCCATCCGGAAATGTCAAACTTCAGGTGTGACGAAAATGTGCCACTAGACTGCTCAAGAGAAAACCATGTCACCCGAAGACTTTTGACAAGCTCCAGGAGAATAATTATTGTGATGATGTTGCCATTACGAAGAATGCAATGCTTAAAACAGCTCTCCGCACACGGATAAAATATCAGTTTTTTATGGCTCGAAGACTGGCACCGCAAGAGAGCAGCTGCGTTTCTTTGCAGGTTTGTCCGAAGTAGGGATTCTTGACGGACTCCTACATTGGTGCAAGTCCCCCAAATATGAAACAACAAAGTATGAGCATGAGATTAAAGGGTACTTCTTCATTATATGTGAGAATCACACATTTGCGTGTTTTCTAACTGCACTATAAACACAAATGCGCCTATATGGTAATAAAAAGCGAGTACTCTGTCCCCTAGCGCACTGCCTTATATATACGAGAGTGCCCTAAAGGACACCTTACTCTTTTTTATTCATTTTTGTTTAGAGTGTAGGTTTTCTCTTGGCATATAACGTCCAAATCACGTTGAACTTAAACGGAGATACAGGTGAAAAAATTCATCTTTCTAAGAAAGCTGTTTGTTCCGTTCCATATCGGATGAACCAGCATTTGAAGCTTCACTTTGTCTAATGGTTGCATGTGCCGGAATGCTGTAGGGAGCATGGACGTCACGTGACCTGTGAACAGCTAGTGCGGGTGCTTGCTTTTCAGACCCGTCTTGCGTTGTTTCCTTTTTCCTGTCGCTGAACATTACAAAATTTTGACAGTTGTCCAGCAATTAATCGAGGAGTATTTAACAAATTGTAAGGTTAAAACACCTCTATCTGGAGCTTTTCGACGAACCAGCATTCCTTTTTTTTTTATTCGCACATCACGGCTGTGGAGCGCTGTTCGTAACAAGTCGGGGGAAGCTGTGATTGACTTCAATGAATATTTCTTGGTTATAGCAGTTATATGGACACATTTTTATAATCATTTTTTTTGTGTTGCTGTTTGAAATAAGTGCAAATAAAGCGGCATTAATAGATAAAGCCGTTTTTACTGGAAAAATTGGACGATTTTTCGTTGCAAAACGTCCCACGGAGACATTTTATGCTGATATACAGGAGTGATATGAAAGCATGATCCTGTCAGAGAGGGATTGCGCTCTTCGGCTAGAAAACAGAAAAAACTAGAAGCAGAGAATAATCCTCAGGATCTGTACGACTACAAACGGTACACAAGGAATTAACAATTACAATGTGCTCAATATCTCTTGGAACCGCATTGTACAAAGCCTAGATTTCTGTTCTGAGCACTTGCAACTTAATGAAATCCGGTATTGTTTCAGAACTTTGTAACAATACTTAACGGTGTTATTTTTTTTTACATTTACCGGCATGTGAAAATGTGATATAAGCTAAAACAGCCGCAAAAAAAGGCCTATCTGACGAATTCTTTCAAAAGTTCCGGTGAATATCTTTAGTCATTGTATCGTAGGCAGTAGTGATACTATTTTCTTTATGCTAATGATACGAAGCTAATAGGTGTAACTATTAGTATATCTTTAAGTGTAGCAAAAACGGGACGGCGGACCGTAAACGACTAATGTCTGTATTAATTTACATTATCCCAAAGACAGTAAGTAGTAGGTTTTATGCCCAGAGTGTTAAGAAAAGAGGTTAAAAGGACTTGTCATAAATACGCGCTGCTAAGTAACACTTGTAGGAAAATATGTCTGTCGAAATGAAAGAGAACGGCAGTTTGGAGGTCAAGTTGATTTCTGACTTCACAGTGAAGTGTCATTAATCAGCCACTATATATAAATCCTTATCTGCAAGCACTACAGGTCACGAGCAATGCAAATTAAACATATAATGCATGTCATAGCATTCATGTCTTACCCTTCCAACAGTAAAAGTTACCGTGGTGAAAGTTTAGCACAAGTGGTGAGGAAGGTCGCGTGGGAAACCTGCTTTTTGAGATAAGTAAGGAATGTAAAAGGTATATAAGATTTTCAAAGGGTTGGAGGTGTACCACAAACTGTATATTTTGATCGTGAAGACTGAAAATTCTATTCCAGTACGGACAGTAACTGAATTTCTCAACCTAAATGTAAATCTTCTTTTTCGCAAAAAGTTTTGAAGAAATTGGGTCAGATTATCGCGTGTGCTTCCTGAGTGGCACGTAGGAAACAGGACAATCTATACTCGTAGCCAACCTTTGTGAGCCTAAACGAGCAATGATAAAAGCGTTTCATCTATTTCTTTTATCTTTTCCTTTCAGCGTCCAGCTCCCGATGACTTGAGTCGGCAACCTTCCATGCTCACTCTTCAAGGAGAGTCTATGTACGGGAGCCTCTGTGCTATCATGTAGGAGACCAACTGCACACCTGCCTTCTCAACGCCATGTGTTCATCTGTGCGGCGGATCACAACAAAACCAAGTGCTTACAAGAACTACCACGCCGTTCTTGGTCCGAACTTCAGTTGAGCTTGCGAAGTACTCCTCTATAGCACCCTCGACGCCGTGTCGTTGGCATTTTCTGTTCCACAAAGTGACGGATGCAAGTCACGAGGAACGACAGTGTTCACCAGTCATGCATTTTTTTTTTTGTGCCGGACATTACAGCCGGTTTAAAACTGTGGTGCTTCTGCAATCTGTCTCTTCAGCTGCTTTGTTTTTAATATACAAGTGATGAAAAGCCTGCCTGTGCCTGTTTTGGTTACGTCTGAAGTACTGCTGTCTGAGCGACGAAAGACTAAAGTTGTGGCGGTAAGCGTCCACCTGAGGTTCGGTCTCAGTACCGTAACGGAAAGCGCATAGACCTACTTCCGAACTTAACCACTCCATAAATGATGGGCTTTCGCTATCTCTATGGCCACTGTAAGTCTGCACTGGTTCTCCGCAGTGTGAACCAAATCAACTGGACGAGTTCAAACATGACCGTAATGCAGCGTCAGCAAACGAGTAGCTACCAGTTTGTGCCTAAGACAAGGCGCATTACATCAAGGTTCTAATTGTTTTAAGCTGCCCCTGTGTTGCTTATCTTCGTGCGGTAGATTTTTTTTTTCACATAACCTCACCGCGCGCATTTCTTATCATTCGCCTTCCTTTCGTGTTCTGCAATCGAGGTTCAGGCGACGTTCAGTTGCGAAATGGTTTTCTTTAAGACATGGCCAGCTTTCATGGGCATCACCTAAATGTGGGCGGAGCTTCACTCTCAGTTGTAAGCGGGGAACTTATGGCACCAAGTAAGTTCTAAATCTGTGTCAAGTAAGGAGAACCCTTGTCTTCACCATTTGAGACTTTTTGGGTTTTAGGGGTGCCGTATAAGTGCTACACTGTATAAACGGCTGAAATGAAAACACCATTGCCATTCTTTCATGTAGCCGCCGCCGTCCTCTTTTTTTTTAAAGGCTTACTCTTTATTTTGTGCTCTCGATTTTTACTCCCTGTGCATTTTTTTCTCCCTTTCCCACAATGCGGCCACGTGACACAGCGCAATGCTGCGGATTATTTTTGTTTTGCTTCACAAAGGGTTAAACCCTCAGCTCATAGACGAGACACGGCCGTGTTATTGCTGTCTGCTAAATGCTTACCCAATGTGTGAAGTAATGTGTACATTAATGAACGAATGTCAGAGGTGCGTGAAAAAATGAAGAAGCGTAGCGTTGTTTTTTTTACGCTGAGAGGTTTGGCCCGTTTTGTGTTCGTTCACAATGAATAAGGGAAAGGAGGTTTGATTCAGAGAACAGAAAAGGGAGTGTCGATGCGTTCAAAATACAGAGGAACCTTTGCCGAATGCGTTCGACACGCAAAAAAGTTTGTAGTCATGCCCGAGAATGTTGGGTGGCACTACCACAGCATTGCCATCCGGATTTTCTCTCCTCGTAACCTATTTTTAGCATCGAGCCCGACAAATTGGGAGAGCAACCGCGCCTTACCTGTTTTCATAGCTAACGCCTCCTAATGACGCCAAGCGCGACTGGGCTCTAGCATCTGACCTCCACGCTATATGCATATATGCTATTGGTAAGCACGTATGTACGTATTAGAGGGGGGGGGGGGGGGGCTCCTATAGAAGGCTATGAACTCTATTGAGGCTGTCTTCGTCTATGACAACTTCTCCTTCTTCTTCTTCTTAAAAACATGGCATATCTATATATTCATCTTGTTCTTCATCTTTTTCCAAGCCTACCTCGGCCAGGAATTTTCGGTGCTCGGACAGAAAACTGCCGATGTGTTGGAAACAGGGGTCTACGAATGTGGACGTTAAGCGCACCACGGTAATGAAGAAGAAGAAGAAGAAGAAGAAGAAGAAGAAGAAGAAGAAGAAGAAGAAGAAGAAGAAGAAGAAGAATTTATTTCCCATAAATTACATAGGAAGGGGCGTGGGAAAAGCTGCACGGGGCAACTTGAAATACCACCACCCCTGCTTACACACGGCAGCATTTGCAAACAGATATATGGTACTTGTGGGCAGCGACTTATCAAGAATACGAAATATTCGCAGAGTAGAACAGCAATTTTTTTTCTCCACGCAGAAGGAAGTACAACAGATAACGCGCTGAAATACGTAGGCTATAATATTGGTTCATTGGCGTATTTTCCTCCATAAAAACGCAGCCGCCGCGGTCGGGTTCGAACCCGGGAACTGCGGATCAGGGTCGGGTTCGAACCCTGATCCGGAGTTCCCGGGTTCGAACCCGACCGCGGCGGCTGCGTTTTTATGGAGGAAAAAACGCCAAGGCGCCCGTGTGCTGTGCGATCTCAGTGCACGCTAAAGATCCCCAGGTGGTCGAAATTATTCCGGAGCCCTCCACTACGGCACCTCTTTCTCTCTTTCTTCTTTCACTCCCTCCTTTATCCCTTGCCTTACGGCGCGGTTCAGGTGTCCAACGATATATGAGACAGATACTGCGCCATTTCCTTTCCCCAAAAACCAATTATTATTATTATTATTGGTTCATTGGGGTTTAAGGTTCCAAAGCGACTCGATCAGGCTATGAGGGACGTCGTAGCGAAGGGCTCCGGAAATTTCGACCACCTGGGGTTCTTTAACGTGCACTGAGATCGCACAGTACACGGGCACAGTACGGGGTAGGCTATGATGTACAACGACAATAAAGAAACACCTGTATCAAAAAATGATTCCCTGAAAGGAATGCTCTCGTGATTAGAGCTGTAATTGTTCAACAAAATCATTGCACATGGCGACACTGTTCGCGACCTAGGAAGCTATTGGCGACTTCTGGAGTAGATTCTTTCTGTTGAGCTCAATTTAAATGTCATCATCATCATCAGCCTGACTACGCCCACTGCAGGGCAAAGGTCTCTCCCGTGTCCCTGCAATTAACCCCGCTCTTTGCCAGCTGCGGCCACCGTATCCCAGCAAACTTCTTAATCTGATCCGCCCACCTAACTTTCTGCCGTCCCCTGCTACGCTTGCCTTCTCTTGGAATCGACGCCGTTACCCTTAAGGACTAGCGGCTATCTTGCATTCGCATTACATGCCCTGCCCAAGCACATTTCTTCCTCATGAATTCGACTAGAATGTCATTAACACGCGTTTGTTTCCTTACCCACTATGCCTGCTTCCGGTTTCGTAGCCTTACACGTCACAATTTTCTTTCCATTACTGGCTGCGTTGTCCTTAACTTAAGCTGAACCTTTTTTTCTTAGCCTCCACGTTTCTGCTCCAAAGGCGAGTACCGTTAAGATACAATTGTGTACACGAAAATAACCTAAATATTAGAAAGCCTTAAATAATAAAACTGAAGCGGAATTTCAAAAGAAAATAATGTCAGAAGTGGGATTCGAACCCACGCCCGGAAGACCGGACTGCGACCTGAACGCAGCGCCTTAGACCGCTCGGCCATCCTGACAGCACGACAGGAACAGGATTTGAAGCTGTGCTAAGAAAAGGCACGCGTGCGTTATAAAAGCCTTAGGCTGCATATATGACTACTAATATGATTCCCTAAAATGATTTCCTGTGGATTAGAGCCCCCCCCCTTTTTTTTTCTTTTTTTATGCTCTTGAACGTGCATTTTGCGTTCGGCTACGACCTAACTGGGACATAGTTTGACTACGTTGTCACGTGTCGGGTTGCCTTGGTGTAAGCCATACATGCCCCTTTTTGCGCAGTTATTTTCTGTATTCATTATATCGCAAACTGGTGCCAACACACCTGTCCAAGAATAAAGATAAGAGAAAGGCTGTGCTTTAAGTACGTTACGCCCTCTGTCGAGCATAATGTCAGTCTTCTTACAAGCAAGCAGCCACGTATTCGGAAGGTCCCTGGAGGTGAATCCAGTGTTCACCTAAAGAATCGTGTAATTTTGACGCTGAGTTTGCTTTTTCAGGACAAGATGAACTCGACTGTACTGACCCCGGCTTAAAATAGTCCACAAAATTGACATTTTACTTATAGTGAAAATCCGTTAGGGACGCTTCCAGCTGACTGAAAATTGGTGCTTCATTTCTATTGCACAAAAAAAATAATAGTAATATGTAAGAAAACACATAAAACATTCACAAGCGTCGTAACAAAGCACTATAATTAACCAACCTGCCTGATAAATTTTATTTATGAAGACTGATGCTTTAAGGAAAGAATCGGTTATTGCCTCACGTGAGCGGTTTAGTTTTAAAGGCGTCGTCATGTAGTTTTGGGGATATTGGCAGATCATTCAGCACATTCTTTGCTCCCTCGTGAGACACGAGATATTTTAAAAGCGCCAAAGACTTGACACCGACAAAGAAAGGTAGGTCTATAACACCAAACATCATACATTGAGGGCGAAAATATCATTGTATATTGTTCTCACTGGCTCTTCGCAAGATAAATGTGGGACCGAATGCGCGCTGTATTAACGACTGGCTGTACGAGCAAAACAACAATGTAAAAAAATCGACCGGCGGTTTTCTGTTACTGTGAGGTCTCTATCAAATATCTTCCAAGTTAAGTGAAGCGGCGTCACTACCGCGGACAGTCATTTGGAGGAAGTTAGGGAACTTGTTGAGACGCAATGGTTGTGGCTTGTGCAGGGCAACGATTATTAAAGATAAATGCGAGAGGTGTTTAGCCTTCGTCGTTGGATGTGATCTGATCGATGGCGATGATGACTAACGTGGCTACAGTGCGGTCTGTCAGGTATCGGTTCATTAAGCACTGATACTACAGACCTTTAAGCTTTTAGAATCTGGTTCCGGATTGACCAGTGGATTTTACTTCGCTAACACAAGTTTAGAGCCATACCGGTTGCTAACATCATCATCAGCCGGACTACGCCCACTTCAGGATAAAGACCTCTCCTGTATCTCTCCAATGAATCCAGTCCTGTGCTAGCTGCAGCTACATTATCCCAACAAATTTCCTAATTTCATCCGCCCAGTTGTCTTTCTGTAGCCTCCTGCTACGTTTATCGCGCCTTGAAATCGATTCAGTTTTCGTAAGGCAGAATATACTCCTGCGGAATCGAAACATACCATTAGAAACAGTGAAATTTTGGTCGTTTTCAAAAACCCGGATCTCACCGCAAAGCGCAACACAGCGCATTGATCTTTTCAAGCCAGCGCTGCCCAGAGACAGCGGTGCGTAATCTCGACTCAGAGAGCAAAAAAAAAAAAATCAGATACAGAAAAAGCCGCCCGTGAAAAGCGGTCCGTGCCCGCGTAGTAAGTTCCCGGCTTCGCACACTGCGACAGGCCACAAGTTAGCCGCCGCTGCAGGCCACGACGCAACCGCAGACAGGGCTATAGCCTGCCGGTCTTGCGTAGCAGTACTGCATGTTCTCCTACCGGTAGGGGGAGAGGAATGGAGAGCGAGCGAGAGGGAGAGAGAACAAGAGGCGTTCGCGAGCGAGCCATGTTTGCGCTCGGCAAACACGGTCTCTCGCCGGCGGGCAGGTTGCCTCCAAAGCCGCTGTGCGCTCTGCTGTCCGCCGAACGGTGGCGCGGCGCAGAAGCCGCTTGCTGCGAAGCTGTCAGCAGCTGTCACGGCTCGTGCCCCAGCAGACACGCCGCACCGGTGTGGCCGCGCAATTTGGCGGTCTCACTCCGATGACGATGACGCTTGAGGGGCGCTGGGCGATGCGGTGGGTACGGTGCCACACGAGACACCGACCACTGCGAGTACTGCTCGCATCTTCTACTCAGTTGGCTTGAGGAGACTCGACAGGATCATATGGCTTCGAGATTCCGTTGCCGATTAACTGTTCTAGAGAACCTCCAAAAGGTGGAGCCGTCTTCAATCAGTTACGGCATGTGGGGCTGGGGAGCGGCTTCCAGAAAGGAACGCTACTAGTTGAAGGTCAGTTCCCCTTAGTTTGGCATTGAACCCGGAACCGTGGCCCCTACTACGCCAGGCGCTCTGCTGAAAACGCTAACTACGTCGACCAGGAAAGGGCAGTTCTAAATTGGCCAAGTGTTTCAGGGACTGCCTGATAATGTGAAGCCGGTGGCAGTTTCGAGCTTCTGGTAACACGGTGCCACTTATTAATGCGGAGGCATTAGAACGTCACACCAAGAAACATGACATCGATGTAATCTGACGCCATGCCTAGTCACGTGACAACGATGCAATGTGACATCATAACAAGTCCCCTCCTGCCTCCCATCCCTACCCCCTAATCCTTGAAGGTGTAGATGAAATCCCAGCGATGGCATCACTGGCTGAATTCAATGTGGTGCCGAGTACATTCGTACCAAATTTTGAGCAACCGTTTGTCGTAGAGCGTTCCGGGTGTTGTCATGCATTTCTCTTTGTATATATATAGTTTGCATGTTTTAGTCAAGTTGGAGGTTACCTTGCGACAGGGCTTCGGAACGATCACATACGCACGTTCAGTTGCATGCTTTAAGGCGTGGTTTAGGTGTCCACCGAGATGTCGAGATGTGAGAGCTACTGCGCCCTTTCCTTTCCCCAAAACGCATGCTTTCGCATTTCTCCACGTAAGCAGACTTAAGTGCCCTCAGAATTCTTTTAACGCGGCAGAGTTAAGGAGCCTGTGACGCAGAAATTCCGGCGACGGCGTAGGCGTCTTTGGAGGTGAGAGAAAAATGCACTAAAAAATCCCCAGAAAAGCAACTTATAGGGAGGTCTTCCAGGTCAAGTGACTTTGTGACGCCATCACAAGCTGCCCACCGGATTGTGAGAAAACTACCCACCGTGAGCAGGTGGCAGTTAAAGTAGTGATTGGTCGCGAGAGGTTGCTCGGGAAGAGCAACCTCCGTCTCATAAGCACCGCTAGTTGCAGCGCCTGCCTTCGCAGGGCAGTGGCGCATCCCTTAAATGCTGCAGCACTGTGCCAGCAGAGGTATGAAGATTGCACTCCCAGTGACTTACGAATGTAAAGTCGAAGAGTGACCAATTGCGCATATATGGGCATTAACCACTAAGCATCACCTCATACACTTAATGCGGCTTAAGTGTCCCCTCCAATTTTTTTTCTCCAAGGACGAGAATCTGGAATCTGTATCACATTTCTTTAAACGCTACAGCGGATTTCATTTGCCCTTTAATTTATGTGAAGATGTGATGATAATTGCTTTTACTGCCTGCTCACGGATCGAAGCCTGTGTGTCAACTGCGCACAAATTCTTGTTGTTTTAAGGATACCGTGTTGCTTCCTTTAAGAGCGGGCGAGAAATTCGTTGCCGAATTTAACGTGAAATTTTAATAGAAATTCTACTCAGAGGAAAGATATCTGAACTTGACGGCAGTCACTAGGAGACAAGGCCAAAAGCTGGCGTGGACGAGAGCACTGGAACTCCGTAAAAAAGAACCGAGAGAATTGTTCTCTCAGAACAAGAGAGAACTGATGTGCGAAGTTTTGAAAAAAAAAATACGGAAGTAAAACTTATGCGAGAAATTCGGCGGTAAATCCCCTTCCTTGTTTCTCTCAAGTGTTTCTGTACGTAACAATCACCACGCTTCTGCATTAAACTGTTTGGTACTTTTGCATGGAAGTTACGGAGCGTTATGAATTTTATACTTCGAGAAAAAACCCGCTTGCTAGGCTTCGACAACAATTGACAACCAACAAAGGTAAGAAGCACATTTTTAATACTAATGAAATTATGATTATAGCAATGGAAGCAGCTGAAAATGTGCGCGTCACGCATATTAAGGCTCCCTGCCGGACCGGCGCTAATACTGCCACAAGACACATTCAAATTCCTCATTTTGCAGTGCTGGCCTTTATCTGCGTTTCAGAAAATCGGCCGATATTTAAATGATGCAAACAGTTGGCAAGTTCTTGAGCAAGGGCTGCAAGCGCTTCTATAAAGGAAGCCTATGGCATTCTTTAACATGTAGATATATGTCCGATATACCTTGTGTTCAGTGGGTGTAGGAAAAAATGTCCTCTTAGAAATGTTCCCGGATGATTCGTCTCCGGAAAATACGTCCCTGGAAAAAATGTCCCGAGAGGAAGCGCGCACTAGTACAGAAAGTCCCCAAATGAAATTTTACCCGAACAATGAATTCTTCGGGAGCCCACTTGAGAACAAATTGCCCTCCCCTCTTTAATGACTGAGAATAGAAGTAAGCATGAAGTATTTTGCCCCACTAGATCATAATATGGTCATGTAGAGCCGGTCATGCCAAGAAAAGGCGCACCACAAAGCCGTTCTGCCGGTGACTTCGCAAAAGCACCGAACGATCCAAAGACGCTTTTTCCCTCGTCCACTCCGTTTCTGCCACCATAATTTTTTTTTATCGATGCCCCGCGGTGTGCGGGTGGTGCTGGGGTGAATCTTCAAGCGGGTTTAGACTTACAGCGGCCGGTAGGCTTTTGCTCCGCCTGTGTCACTCAATCAAATTATTGTGGTTCTAGCACTGCTCAATGAGGCCAGTGTCCTCTAAAAAAACTTCATTGGTGATTGTGGCACTGATCACGACTAAATTTGGAAGCCCTGAGAGTACACGATGACAGCCATTAAGTTTGTCACAGCACCAACGGGGGGATGAATGCTCGGAATCTGTTCGTTGTTTAGTCACGTCCATGCCGATGGATGGAATAGCTGTAGCGTACAATGTTGCATAAATGTGGTCCTGTGTCATCTATCAAGAGTAACCGAGTGGAGACTACACATCATCTATAGGGGGATAAGTGCGAGGCGTTCGCAGGAAAAGCGTCATGTTCTAGCTCTCTCTACCCGTCCGTACTCGTACGTACTGGAAACGTATGTGTCAAAGCAGTGCAGTATTTCTCGGGCAGCGTCTGGCATTTGTCGCTTGGGGAACGGTCACAATTAAAGCACCTCTGTTGCCATCACATTTAGCGCAGCAACAGCGGGGACAAGTCTCCAGTTTAGAGCGTACTGCATACCGGTAATGCACATGATGTAACACACGCTGAGAACCAGGCCTAAGGGAAACCGGTGGATACCCGGGCGGCGCTGGTGATCGACCCCCCCCCCCACCATGAGCATCATGGCATCTGATGCTCAAGTCCTAGGGAGTTACCGAACTTTTGATGTCACTCGTTTGGGGACATTTTTTTTTCTACTTCGAACACGGGGACGTTTTTCCCAGGGACGTTTTATCGGATGACGTTTTTTCCAGGGACGACGTTTATTCCGGAACCCGTGTTCAGTAGTGCATCTTATGAGCTTGTTCATATGATGTTTCTTATGATCTTGTTCATATTTTTGTTAAACCTCCGCATTTTTGAAAAAATGACATTTTCTCAGAAACGTACGACCAGCACCACCTCGTTCTACAAGGAGCGAAAGAAAAAAAAGATCATTCCAATGCGGTCAAAATGATCCAAATTTCAGGAATGTGCCCACAAGGTAAAAGAAAGTACCGTCAATACAGAGCTACAGCTAATCTCCATCTAAGTGGAGATCAGTGCAAGTCCCTATGAGGCTATTTTTGTGTCTTTGTTCCCTACTTAAAGGGCCCTTTTAACGCCGAGCAACAGCGATAATCTGAGTAGCCACCGAGGCCGCTCTGGCCAATATGAAGAGTGTGGAAGCCTCCGCGGTCCCCTTGAGAGCTGCCACGGACAGGGTTCTAGATATGTGGATTATTTTGCGATCACGCATTAATCTCACTGGCGCTTCGGGATTGGATCCGCGCTGTGGGGTTCTTCGTACGTTGCCCGCCTGGTCTTCTGAAAGCAAGCGGCTCTGCTAAGCCCAAAGCCGCCGTGGTGGCTACGCGTATGTCATACAAGTGGCGCCAGCAAGGATTATAGTTTTCAGGTTTGTTTCCACTTAAAAGCACCAAGGCATTGGGAAGCCTGTATTTGTTGTAGGCCCGGTTGCCAGCTACGCCTCGAACGGCTTCTGAGGAAACGTACACAAATGTATCCACTGATTTTGTTAATGTCATTTTTATTTGTCGTGCGTCTCCACGCGTTAACATTGATGTATGAGCAATTTCAGACTGTATATTATGAGAGTGATGACCTCAGTCAGGTATATGCACAGAACAAGAGTCAGAACCCAGTTGTACAGGGCGGCAAGTTCCTTTGTACGCGTATCAATCTGTGTAGTTGGCCGGTCATGTCGGGCTCCCATACAACAATATAAAAGCTGAAATCATCTCCTTCTGTTCTGTCCTGCCTTATTTCATTCACGCTTTTATTTAGACACTGTTTTGATCTTGCCAGCAAAATGTAACATGCGATGGAAATAACAAGACAAAAAAGAAAAGGCCGTACCTCTTCTGAGCGGCAGAAAACTCGTATTTTTCTTTAACTAGCAAAAATAACTACTCGGGGCTTGAGTTCAGAAGAGCTCCCAGTACAAAAAAAACGAGACAACTGTGGCAGAAATACGACCAAATGTTTAGGAGTTTTGTCGTGGGAACAAATTTTTCTGTTGTGTTTAGTCTTTCCCTGTTATTCAGTAATTTCTCTAGTACTTTTCTGTAGTCTTTAATTCCGTAGCACTCTTCTGTGGTAACTACACAAGATTCTGTTGTTACTACAAATATTTCTGTTGCTACTACAAGTTTTTGGTCAAAAACATTACAGGAAATTTGTTGTGAGGACAGAAACTTTTCTGTTACGCTTTTCGAATAAGAGTGCTTGAATATACACATGGGACCTTTAAAATTGGAAAAAAGGATAGAATTATGCATGGTATTATTATCAGTTATGAGCGTAACAGAAATGTTGAAAGTGCTACTCTGAGGTTACACTTCAAGTGCTGCACTAGAAGTCGCAAATTATTCGGTAACATGTTTCAAGACGCTCAGAGTGGCCGTATAGAAACATTGACGAATACTCTTCCCAGCTTTTTACGCAGCAGATGTGCAAAGATTCCTTAGCAACATACATACCATTTCACTATCTGGTGCATGTTGAACGTCTATGTTGCTCGAAAACTGTTCATCGCTCGATGAACGATTTTAAACACTGTTAGTCGCTATCCTTAAGTCATAGCAAGATTCGATAGCTTACGATGATCACATCTGTTGATCTACTCAGTTCGTAGCAGAACTTCAACTTATTACGATGAAGTACTTTAAAATGCTATTACATACCCACAGGGCAGAATTGTAGCCAGTTGGAATGAATGAGACTACGTTGAATTTGAACTTGCAGAAATGGGATTGGAAAACGTTTAATTTGTCAAAAGGCATGTGTAGTAGCAGAGATGGTCCTCTCCATCTCTGTTTTATCTGCGTTTTCCACAGCTTGTGTGTAACTCCCTAACCTGCACCTTAATGTTAGATATAGCTATTGTCATCCTAAACAAGCAACCAAAACAAATTCCTAAATCCAAAATTTATTAAAGCAACGAAATCGTAAAAAATTATGGCTGTGCGTTCCCAGATTTTCGAGCCGTAGTTCACATAGATCGATTGAACCTTAGCGGAGTATAGTTGAGCTTAGAGTTTTTTTAATTTTCTTTTCGAGTCGCTACAAACAACCTTCGATGCCGGTTGAAACAGTAACAATGAAACAGAAAAATTCATGGCATTTCTGACTCCAGATAGAGCTCGGCAGAACGAAGTGCTTTCTAGCCAGAACCGGCCACCTTGGCCGAGAACAGTTGCCAGGCGGTCGGTGCAAGGTTTTCGTGGACGACGTTGTAACACTATATTGGTACCAAAGGCTTCTCCTCTCACATACGTCCAAAAACGCATTCTGGAATGCATTTAAGCGGCATTCTAGATGTACCGTATTCAGGCATGAAACTTAGCAGTTCCACTCCGATCTTTTTCCGCTCTGAATGCCTGAAGCTAGGATCAGGTGGCGAATGGCACCAAGGATGCATTCTCCCCGCATCCATTTCCCAACGTGTCTACTGGAACAGAAATTTTCGGTCTTGCCCAGGTCTCCGCCGAAGAACGCGCAGTTCCGCGTGCCTGCGTCCCAGGCTCGTATAGCTCGCAACGAACCCCGAATGATTAAGAAGGGCGCCAAGGCGCAAATCAGGAAACGAGGTGCGCACGAAGATGTGGAGAGCGAGTGAGTGAGCGAGGCCCGGTCTGCCCGCCTGCCTGCTGCAGCCTTTTCCCAGAGAGATGGTGCGAAGCTGCAAGAAAGCGACAAAGTTTATGGGCAGAAGGGAGCCAAGGCAGGGCCGTTTTCCCGCCACGCTGGCGTGGGCGTCTTGGAGAAGGAAGGACGCGGAGGAAACGGTAACGGGAAAACGGGGAAAATAAAGAAACAATCAAAATAGGAAAAAGGGAAGCCGCCGCCCGTGTGTGCTTCGTTCAGAGCCCGACGGCTGCAGCGGCGCTTTGGAAGAGGCATCCCACGACTTCACGAAAGGTCGGCGGGTTGGGAAGATATAGGGAGGGAAGGGAAATGGGCAAAAGGCTATAGAAACGGCAAGAAAAAGAGGGAGACACTGAGGCTTCCTGAATAGAGAGGAAAGGGAGGGATTAGTGCAGGCACGCTCGTCCGCGAAATAACGCCGCGCGCGACCACTGGGTGGAGGGAATAGCGCCAGCGGGGAAGCAATAGGGGGGAAAAGGTGGGTTGCTGCCCGTGATCGACCAGAGGCCGTGGGGAAGCGTGAGGGAATGCTCGGAGGAAGACCGAGAAAGAGAGGGAGAGGTGGGACTGGCACATGCCTGAGGGAAGAAAAGTGGGCGGAAAGGTGGCCGGGGAAAGGACGCGAGCGGGAAGACGAGGACGTTTCTCGTGGATCGTGGAGGGGAGAGCGGAGAGCAGCCGAGGAAGGAAATGGGGAGAGCCTCCTGGAAAGGGGGCGATACGTGAAAGGGGTCGATAGGAATTCGGGAGCGCTGTCAAATGAAGGCAGCGGAGGGAAAGCCGGACGGTAGGGAGGGAGTGCGGAGGGTTTGGATTTCAACCGCGCCGCCGCCACCGCTGTCGTCGAGTACGACGCTGACGGGGTTTCGGCCTGCTCTGTGTGCGTGCGTGCTGGGGAGCGGTGGGGAGCGCAGGGACGGACGAGATACGGCCGGGAGGACCGAGGGAGCTGGGCGAAGAAGGGGGAACGGGGGTAGGAAGTGGAAACTGGTGGTGCTATGGTCTCGGTCCGGTGGTTATGAAGCGTTCGCCGGGGATTGTGGACGGAAGACGCTGCTCTGGCTGGGAGCCGAGACGATACGCGCCGCTCGCCGCCGTCGAAATGGAGGTCATCCCTACGGATCAGAGGGAGACTCGGGCGACGCTGCGCGTTGCTTTGCCTCTTCCCGAATGGGGTGAAGAGGGAAAGAAGGAAGGCGGCAGTGTTCTACTGCCACTGGGACTCTATGCCTCGCAATGCAGCCGGAGGGAATTGGGGAGGACGGAGGGAGAATTGGGGGAATAAAGGGAGAACGAGGGAATGCGGAAAGCTTCGAGACCGTTTGATCGCGGCGGTTTTGCGCTGAAGCCCGTCGTCGTTCTAGCTGGCGGGATCTTTTTCCCTTTTTCTTCTCGCCTAGTAGGGGTTTCGAAAGGAATGCGTTTGTAGGTCTTCTCATGGTTCGTCGCCGAGCCGTTTTATCAGGGCCACCGGAATATGGAAGCCCTGGACTGTTTATGACTGCATTGGCAACAAACTCCTGTGCAGAAGACGGGCAGTTGGATACGCATTCTGCAGGCGATTGGGTTCTTTCTCTCTCTCTCTCTCTCTTTATGCTTAGCGCAGCTGCTAATGCGTGTTGCGGAGTTCAAAATGGCTGGTTAGAGTCTAGCGTACGGCAGGAACATTTGCCTAAGCTGGTTTGGTTTGGTTTATGGGGTTTAACGTCCCAAAGCGACTCACTCTATGAGAGACGCCGTAGTGAAGGGCTTGGGAAATTTCGACCACCTTGGGTTCTTTAACGTGCACTGACATCGCACAGTACACGGGCCTCCAGAATTTCGCCTCCATCGAAATTCGACCGCCCCGTGAGGCCTAAGCTGAAAACACCAAAACTATGTTCTCACGGTTGGGCACTCATGCGTTAGCGAAGTCCGCAGCATTCAGGATGAATCGGCATACCACGCCTTGTTTTTGACTACAAAGATGCATAAGAAATTTTTGACGGACTAAATAGTGCCGTCTTAGATTTAGCATCAATGCATCAATGAATCATACTTAAATTATTAAATCAACTTATTAAATCAACACAAACAGGTAGCCTTCAAATCCCCAAAAGAGCTACAAGTACACTTTTCTCAATTGTAATTGATAAGAATCTATTGTTGTGATAAATCATGCAGCAGGTCTGTATTTTCTGATGCCTTCTGCTACTCAGTGTTTGTAATTAATGTTAGCGTACTCTGCCACCAATGTCTGCTGCCGCTTTGTAAACGGCTCCAGGGCCCCCAGTCAAGTTTTATGCAGCAACTTTTAGCCCTGCAGACCGTCCAGTTTTGTGGGGAATAAAGAATTGAATTGAATTGACTTGGTGTGTCTTTACTTATAAATTTAACCGTTTTTTTTTTCTGCAGAAAGACAATGGCGTTTAGATCGCCCTAAACCACAAATGATTTGATGGCAGCCTTAGAATTAGAATCAAAAATATTTTATCCTTAGCTACAACGAATTTGATCCCGGGTGGCCAGAACAGCAAGAAACCTGATCCTACCTAACAAGAACGAATAACAAGAAATTTTGTCCAGGGGTTCCTTAAGCACCTTGATCCTGATTCAAGGGCGCCTTAACCACTATTCAAGCGAGCGATAGATCCTTAACCAGGTCATGACGAAATACTTTACTAAAATTCCGCACCTTCGACAGGTACCGTGGTGACGTACGCTTCGGGGCGGTAAGGATACCGTTTACTTGTCCGCCACAATCAATTCCCCCCCCCCCCCCCCCCCACCCATGTTTGGCAAGTTCGCTGTTGCCAAACATGATGACGCCGAGGACGACGCCCCTTGCTTAGGCCAGTAGTTTTTATAGTAATGGTAAC
Source organism: Amblyomma americanum (assembly GCA_030143305.2). Lineage (NCBI taxonomy): Eukaryota > Metazoa > Arthropoda > Arachnida > Ixodida > Ixodidae > Amblyomma > Amblyomma americanum. Next base: position 18,700 of record JARKHS020033478.1, read on the forward strand.
CTCTCCCAACACTCCCGTCTGCCCGTGTGAATTTAGCGCATGCGATGGCATTGCGCCGGTCGGTGACGTCATTCTGATTCCTTCGCACCAGGATACCCTGTGTGAACATCGCTTTAGCCACCAGAAACATCCTCCAAGAGGGCCTGAACCACAAAGATGCTGATACGAGGGGCCCTTATTGGCCACTAACCTGATCCAGAGGACCTCAACCGCAATAAACTTGATCCAACGGGGATTGAAGGACAAATGCCTTGATTTGGAAGTGTCTGAATCACAGAGAACCTGATCTAGAAACTGCAAGCAAACTCATCGAGGGGGCTTCACCACAGAGAATCTGATCCAAGGAGGCCTCAGAGACAAGGGACCTGACCAACCGCATCATAAAAAAAAACAAGTAATTGTTTCATCATACGATCCCGAACCAGGGGCGCTTTAACTACAAGAACACTACCGAGAGGGTATGAACCACAGAGGTTCTAATCTGAGGGGGTCTCAACCTCAAGAACTTGATCCAGGTCGCCTGAACGACTAACAGCTGGGCACAAGAGATCTAGAATAATGTGGAGCCTTTCAAAGGGGCCCACCCACACAGAACCTTGTCCAAGGTGGCGTGAAGCACCAAGAACCAATTACAGGGAGGTCGAGACCGCACGGCACGTAAGACATATGGAGTGGGTGCTCTTGAGAATGCGCCATCTGCAGTTACGTTCTTCAGGCTGGGTTAGAATGAGATACACTTATATTCGAGAGTAGGGGTGATGTAGCAAGTGTTTGGTGACAGATGTTGCTATCTATCACTCCTCTAAAGGGAGTAGCTCAGCGACAAAGGACGAAGGGAGCAAACAAGAGAGGCACTTCCCTTTGTGTTTTCCGCAGAGCATTTTACTTCATAAATTTCGTACCAGATATCTTAACTTTCTCTCCTACTTCTATACCTTTCGTGTCTTCGCCAGCAGGTAAATGAAACGCTCTGGAGCTTTTGGTTTCAAATGTGACGACAATCAATTTAAGTACGTGAGTCGATGATGCCAACCTAGTACTGCAATCTCCGCAAGTCATAATGCAACTGTCTGAACGTGGCCGACTTGCATGCACTAGGCCTTTAAAGAGCAGGCTACTTCATCATCTTCGTCAGCCTTACCACGTCTACTGCGTGTCAAAGGCCTCTCCCACATCTGTCCAGTTAATCCTGACCTGTGCCAGGTGCAGCAACCTTAGCCTCGCAAACTCCCTAATCTCATCTAACTTTCTGCTGCCTCTTCTTTGCTCGAGTTCTTTCGAATCCAGTCCGTCAGCCTTGGAGATTGTCGGTTATCTTCTCTTCACATTATATTCCCTGATCATGCCCATTTTTTTAATCTGAACTAGGATATCATCAACTCGTGTCTGACCCCTCACCGATTTTTCTGTTGCCTTATCTCTTAATGTTACATCGGTCTTTTCATTTCCATAGCTCACTGCACTGTCCTCAAATCAATTTCAAGCCAGTCCTTGGCCTCCAAGTTTTCGTCCAATGGGTGAGTACTGGCATTATAGAATTGCTGCATAGTTTCTTTTTGAGAGACACTGCTTACGTGCTATTCATAATTTGACAGAATCTGCCAAATGCATTCCATTACATTCGTTTCCTTCTCATTATTTAACTCTCGTGGTCTGGGTCAGCAGTTATTGCCTGCTCTAACTAGATGTGTTTCCTGACCACTTCCAAAGCATCGATGCCTATTGCAAACTATCGTACTTCCGAGACGATTGAACATCACTTTAGGTTTCTTCATCTTGATTTTTCAGACACTCCGTTGTGCTTTGCCTGTATGTTCTCAATCGTTCTTTGCAATTTGTCGCCAGAGTTACTTAGCAAGGCAATGTCATCAACGAATAGGAGAGTACTAAGGCATTCTATACTACCTTTTATCTCTAACTCTTCCACTCCAAGTCTCTGAATACCTCCAGTAAACATGCTGTAAGTAGTAATGAAGCGATGTACCCCTCTCCGGATGCTTCCCTCTCCCATGGATATGATGGGTTCGTCTGGGGCTTTCTTGTTTCTCCTCAAGTACAGCTCAATTTTAGCGTCGCCGGCTATACTTGCCTCTTTCTCTGTCTGCCACGGCAAAGGAGCTGCACACCCCACGTGACCTCTGCTCTGAGATTCAAGGAAGACGAAGCAGCCACAGGTCGATGAGGTGCGCATGTACCAGTCACGTGATCTTGCAGCAACACCTCCGCCAGAGCCGGCGATCAACTGAAAAATGACCTATTAACAGCTTTGTCTCGCGTGAACTCAGCTCTAAGCCGCAGGGAAGGTGAAAGTGTAATATATGCGTGAGTTGCGCTCATGCTGCTTTTTAGCTGTGCTTGGGGACTGCTGATATCAGAATTTCGGTGTAAAACACGCTTTTCTGAAGAAATCGCAATTAAATAGTGAAGGTCCGTATTTATACTAACCCCGAAGTGGATTTTCAAGGGAGACATGACACTTCAGCCAGATTGGTGTGCACTGAGCAGCTTATGCGTTGGGTTTATGCACAGTAGAATTTAGAGGCAGCATGGCAAGCATCGACGCGAGAAAAAGCTGCAAGTGATTTGTTCCTCGGCAGTAAGGCCTCCTCAGATGTTTGCCTTCTTTCGAAGGGATCCCTGCAGACCACCACGTTACTCTATTTTCAAAAACGTTATTTTTCAAAAACTTCTACCAAATGAACACGGTGCCAGTTCACAATTGACGAATGGCGAGTATCTTTCTGTGGTGTTATGCAGACACCACACATCCACGGGCACCACACCGGCAGGCTGTCGTGAAGTGTAATATCGCATGGGACCTGAAGTTCACTATACATGAACATAGTTCCTTTCCTGAAAGAGTGCGCGCTTTGCGCTGCTCATAAGGTATGAACGAGGAAACCAATGAATAAAGTAGGATTCTTTGCAACGTTCCTGAATATCTTGTATTCCTTATCAAAAAGCGTTCAATTGGTGAGCGTGGCTGATCAGGGGAGTTGGTGATCCATTGGCAGTGAAAAACCGAGAACAGCTCTGCATTTAAAGAAGGAAATATGAAAGACCATCGCGCTGATTTTTGGGGGCGTCGTCTGTCATCTGTCCTTGTCTAGAAGTCATGCCGTTTTCTTTTTTTTCTGATGCTGGTTCAATTACAAGTAGCGTTAGTGGAGTGACTAGTTAAAAGGCTAAAAGAACGTGCGTGCCAGATATGGTTACCTGTTAAACATTCTCTCTTCCTTCCTTTTTCCTCTCCTCCTTTCTTCTTTTCTAAACTTTCTTCGCTGTTAAACTCTCTTCCTCCTCACATTGTGTAACTTCTGGCAGCGAACAGACGACAAAGCCCTGCTTTACATTGCACAACCTGGGCCAGTACACAGAAAATCTTAGTTCTTCCAGCCCAGATTATTCATTGCACTTCATTTCGCTTCATTAAGACTCTCCTAAAAAGTAGAAACCAAAAACAATAAAAAAGACGACATAATAGCGGGAACAATGAGGCAAACAAGCAAATTTCTTGGGCCATAAAGAAGCAAGAAATAAGATGGCATAGCGAGTCGAAGTGCTTTCCTCCAAGCACAGGAAAAAAAAGTCTCCCCCATACGACCTACAAAAGCGGTAGCAGAAACAGCGGCAGTGGCAGCACCGGCGCAGCGCTATATAGCACGCTGGCGGTGGTGGCAAGGAGCCGATTGTCGCCCGCACTAGACGGCTGAATTGATCTCGAGGCCGCCACTTCTTCGTTGCCGCTCCAATGGTTTCCCTCTCTCCCGCTTCAAGACGAATGCGCGCCGCCAGAGATGAGACCGGAGGAGTCTCTCGAGCATCCCCCCTTGCAATGCTTCTTTGCTTCTCAATAGCGGCCCAGCTACGCTCGTCACCGTTCCCCAGGTCCTAGGGGAAAGAGGGGAGGACTCTTCCCCAACTTCTAGCGAAAAACGGGAAAGAATAAAGCGCTAAGGAGTTAAGAAAAGTGGCGATGGTGCTAAACAAAAACGGCAAGCAAGAGCAACAGCGGCACGAGCATAGGAAAGCCAGATAAAGCGGAAGCAAGAAAGGCAGTGAGAGAGAGAGAGAGAGAGAGAGAGAGAGAGAGAGAGAGAGAGAGAGAGAGAGAGAGAGAGGAAGAGGGAGAGGGGGCATTCGCCGAGAGACAAAAGCTGGGGAAGAAAAGGGAACGGCGGCCACCGGGCGAGAAGTGCGCGGTCTTCTTCAGGGAGACGCCATTTATTCCCGTCCCGGATTCTAGATTGGGTCGCCTGAATGAGATGAATAGCGTTTCGTGGACTTCGCCGCGCGCGCGCGCGCGCCCGCTCGGTAGGTCGGTAGCTCGCTCGCTTGAGCTCGCGCGCTCTCTTCTCATAGCGAGCGGCACTTTGTAGCGTCCGCGTTGTCTTTCCTCCTATGAGGAGGAGGAGCAGAGGATTTCGGCTCTTTCTCCGGTTCCACCACTTCTTATGGAGGGAGCGAAACCATCCATGCGGCCCTCCCGAACACCCTATCCCGTTCTTCCTCAGCATACCTGCTCATCTCTCTCTTTAAAACCGACCAACCTGGGCTCTGGTTTCTGTGGTGAGATTTATGCTTTCCATTATACGTTCATATTTCAGTTCTGTTGAATGATTTCTTTCCACTGCACCGTTGTAGAGAATACGCTGCCGCTCGTCTATACACATGACTCGCTGCGGTGGCTTAGTGGCGATGGCGTTTGGCCTCTTGGCGCGAATGCGAGGGTTCTTAGATGCCGGCCGCATTTTTATGGAGGAGAAAAGCGAAGGCTCTCTTGAACAGAGGTTACCGTGCCCATTAGGGAACATCTGTCGGCGGAAGAAATTAATCTGGAGCCCATGATATACTCTGTGAAACATCACGCGAATGATTTTTGGGCCATTTTATAACAAGAACACAGAATTAAGCTGCGCTTGATTGCCTGTGCCATGCGGGCTCGTTGATTAGGAAGACATGTTATGCGGAAACCGAGACACGACGAAACTGACGAAGTGTGCGTGAAGTTATCACGAAATATATTTGCGATAGACGCATGTATTTGCCAATTGAATGGGGTGGGATGGGGGGGGGGGGGGGGGGAGTGCGGCCACCCACCTAATAATCTAAGGGGGGCGCCAAGTCTACCCTACACCTTTACTCTGTCATACCTACCCCAACATTGTTGACAGTGCAGTGTCATGGCCATGCAGGTATATTTTACAATACTGGCTGCCGAGAACCCGTTACGTAGCGTAGCAAGAACTGTTTACTTGGCAGGTCAATTTGAGGCAAAATTTTCAGGTTCTTTTTTGCAGTTAACAAAATTTGATGTGTCGTATATTTTCGTGCTTTAGAGACAATAGAAATTCCTTCGGAAGCGATGCTAATCGGTTCCTTCGGAATTGATGCCTCGCCGCCGCAGGGATTGCCTTCCGCTGCGAACGTCATACATGTATGAAAGTAAAAATTGCTGCTGAATAATATTTTGTATATTCGCAATTCAATCACATTAAAATAGATGTTTTGTAACCATTCCTCATTCTTGCACTGCGTTTTGACTTAGGGGCTTCGGCGAGAGGGTTTGGGGGGAGGGAAAGGCTGCGCTGAATCTTGGCTCCCCTTAATGAACAAACCTATACGAACGCCTATGTATTTGCCCCTGCTGAGCTTAGTTCTGTTTGAACCATCAAGGTATTAGTTTATGCCTTTGTCAGATAACATTCAAACATGAGAAACAAGAAACCCCTCAATAGTTACGTGCACTGGATAACATACTCGGTTATAGCAATCCTCATCGCTCGTGGCTTAGTAAAGTTATATCTGGTCCCTTTGACCTGCTAGAAGTGCGGTCAGATGCTTACACGACTTACTGACTCCGGTGGTGGAAGAAGTGAGTGCCGAAGCCGTGCTCTTTTAACGAAGGTCGGGTAAAATTTATTCCCCAACGAGTAGAGGCAAAGATATACATACATTTCGAGAAAAGAATACTGCTCCGCTCACAGCCAATGCACGAAGCCGTTACTTACACTGTAACCTCATGGCTCTCTCATTAAGTTTTTCGCCAGGTCTCCACTTTTGCGACCAGTAATATTACGATTTATTATCCTCAGAGAGAGTCAAGGGAATGATGCAAACAATACTATTCAACCTGACATGGCCCACCACAAAGTAACGCGTTCGTGCATGGCGTTGCCATGCCATTAACGTCACTCACACTCTGGAGCAAAGGCTGAACCTGCCGTTCCCGTGAATCTCAGCTTTAACCTTTGCAGGAGAGGTTAAATGACGACAGTTGTAAACGTTTACGGTAGCGGTATAAAAGAACAACGCGGTCTGTTTCGTGCCGGGCTACGCATGGCTGTATTTCAGTGTCCTTGCCATCATCGTCTGGTTCGTGACTGCCAGTTCTGGTAGGCGACAGGGAATACGAGTTAAAGCAGCGCTATGGAACGGGGCCACAAGAAGACACGCAAGACAGGAAAGCGCCCGTCCTTTCTTGCGTGTCTTCGTCTTGTGTCCGTGTTCTATAGCAGAGAGGGATGCTGCATTCATCGACAGCATCATTACTGAGGACGAAACATGGTGCTTTCAATACGATCCTCAAACAAAGACGCAGAGCGCCAAATGGCGGTCCACAAGCTCTCCGACGACTTGAAAGGTGCGGCGACAGAAGTCCAAAAGAAAAACTATGCTTATAGTTTTTTTTTCGATGCCAGAGGTGTCATACACCACGAATTCATCCAACGAGGGCAGACGGTGAATCAGAAGTTTTATATCCGCGTGCTCCTACACATGCGTGATGCACTGCGATGCCGTCGCGCTGACTTATGGGCATCTGGACAATGGAGCCTTCTCCACGATAACGCAAGGCCGCACACTGCTCTCAGTGTGACAAAATTTCTCGCCAAGCACAACATTAATGTTCAGTCTTGGTCAAAATCTTAAGACCAAAAACTTTTCACTTCAGCCCCATAACAGAGCCACTACGGCACTGATAAAGACCGAATGACCTTGAAATGCTAGCAGAAGATTTCTTCTTGCGGTAGAGAAGCTTCCTGCTTGACTTGTGTTTTGAATAATCCGCTACACGGAGCATTCTAGGGACATTCATTTCGCTGCAGGTGAACGCTGTGGCCTTAGGACTTTTGACTAAGACTGTACTTCCCCATCCGCCATACTAGGCTGACATCTCCCCCATGCGATTTTTTCCTGTTTCCTCGTATGAAGAGAGCCCTAAATGGTCGCTGGATGGGGAGCGTGGAGGCCATTCAAGGCGCCACGACAAAGGAGCTGACAGCCCTGCCAAAACAAGCTTTTTCTAACTGTTTCCAAGACCTCATGAAGCGTTGGAAGCTGTGTATAGACTGCAAGGGAGACTATTTCAAAGGGGTGCTGCACAAATGATTTCAATGTTAAACGGATTTTTTTTATGGACTCAGTCTCGCAACTTTTCGGACAAAGGTTGTAAAAGCTTTACTAAGCTTTGTTTTCTTACTTTCAAACATAGCCTCCGTGAAATTAAACGCCAATATATTGATCGTTGCGAAACCTAATTACGGCACTGACCACTTTGTCCGGTTTGTGAAAGATGCAAGGTGAAAAAAATACCTCAGCCAAAAGAAAAAAGCAGGTGCATTGTAGATGAACCAGGCGTCAAGGCATGCCACATGGCACTCACTTTCTTCCTCTGACTTCCCTTGTCGATCGCGCGCCGCAAGCGCTCAGACATGCCCCTCTTCTTCCCCTCCTTTTAATGGAAAGAGAGAGAGAGACCTCGTAGAAATGCCACTACGCGAATGCAGCATTCTTGGGGTCCGAGCGGCACTCCCGCTAAGCACCATCGCTTCGCACCCACTGACCACTGTCTCTCTCTTTCCAAGCGCAAAGCACGGCTAATTTGTGCTGCTTCCCGCCAGTGGTTGGTCGGCATGGCCTCTGACACTCAGCCAGCCAGCCAGCCAGCCATCCGAGCAAGTTGAAGCCGAGCCAAGGCATAGCTGCGTTTTGCTCTCTTTTGTCTCACACGTCGCGACAATTAAGATAGTTGTGCCCGGAATTGGAATAGTTCTGCGGCCACTGAGCGCGCCATTCAGAGAAAGAGGGTTGCCGGTCCAGAAGCTCTAGCGGCGCTCTTTGGGTCTCTCGGATGGGCGGGTGTGCCGACCGCAGCACCGTACGCATTTGGGTCGCGACCGTGCACTCTTTGCGGCGCGCGTTCTCGGAGAGAGGGGTTCTTGCGGACCTCGGAGCGTTTATGGGCTCGCTTCTCTCGCTTTTTTTTTCAGTGATCTTCCACAGTCCGTTGTTTGTTGCATATCTTTCTTGGGTGGCGAAACGCGGGTGGAAGCGAGTTATTTGCTCGAGCTGAGGTCGCTAGAAGTCACAAGCTTGAGTAAACGCGAGCTGAACGACTGGGGAAATTGTTGGTGCGGGTTGTGTGGGGGGTGTCCTTGCTGCCACGTGACAAGTATGCAAGCCAGTATGGTCGTTTCGATTTTTTTTGTTTCTATTGTTAATTTTGGGTTCCTGCCGCAGGCCCTGTTTTTTGGAAGAGAAAGCTAATGTTGCTTGCGCCATCGAAACGAGCCTGCGCCCGCTCTTGCCGAGGTCTGTTTACAGTAATGAAGCTGACCATTAAGTTTGTGACCAGTCAATTCTAACATTGGGTACAACCAAGGTCATATGAAGTGACCTTGAAAGGATGGAAAGTTTCGAAATCGGTTTCTCTTTTGTTAAATAGCAGCACACCAGGATATAAAAATATCAGAGTTAAAAGCCATTTGTTTGCCCAGTGCAGTTAGTGCTCGAACCGACGAGAAGCTGCTTCGTTAGCTGTGATTATGAAATATAAACATAAAGGCGTACACTTATGTCTGTGTTTTTTTGCTTTGAATATCTCACTCCTGTGCCTTTTTTTTTCTTTCTGGGCTGGGAGCCTTTGCCGTGGATAGAATAATTATGTGCTGCTTGCGGTCCGTTTCATACGTTGTTTGTCTTTTTGTTTTTGTTTCAGCTGGCTACTGATAGCGAAGCATCACGTCGTTCTTGCGCCCAAATGGGGCGAAAGCTTATATCTGGTCTTTCGCTTTCAATTCATGCTTGCGCTTACCGTTGCGTCTTTACATCATGTCGTTACAATACTCCCTTATTGTGCTTTCTAGGAAAAATTCGATTGTAGAGCTTCCAAACATTTGTATAGTCTTCATGTTTTCATTCGCTGGCGTCGCTGTGCTGTTTAGTGTTGAATACTGCAGCTAATACTACTACAGTTAAAACAAACAGACAAAACCGCTGCGGGTTTGCAGTTATTCAAAGGACACACGGGCAATCTTCATTCTTATTGACTAAATGCTAATCGAACTTTAAGTACACCGGGTGTTGCCGTGGGCCTCCATGTGAGAGCGATCAGGCTTTATTCTCGTCTAGTGGATCAAGACCATGAATGCTGATTAAGCTCTTCAAGAAGAATCGAAATTTGGCGTTGAGAGCCGCCTCCTCACAGCTAAATTAGATGAAAAGCCGATTAATAAATTAAGGCCACAATGATTATCCCCAAAATTAACTCAAGGGCTTCATAGACTTTTCAGTTCAAGATGCCTGCATTTACAAACGTGTCCCCCCCCCCCCCCCCCCATATGCAAATTATTCCCTCCTAAATAGTTCGTTGCCCATGTAAACGAAGATGGCGCCTTCATCTTTGCCATCTGTCGCAGTTGCTGTTGTTACTTCATCTGGCTGGTAGCCACCGCGGTGGCTCAGATGTTATGGTCCTCGGCTGCCGACCTGAAAGACGCGGGTTTTATCCCGGCCACGGCGGTCACATTTTCAATTGAAGAGAAACGCTAGAGATCCTGTCTACTGCGCGTTGTCAGTCAATGCAGAAAACAAGGCTAGTTCGTGGTTCATTATTAAATAAAAAGACTAGCTCTCAGGAAGGGGCCGAAGAAATTAGAAAAGGGCAAGACGAGCGCTTTTGTCGGAGCATGTTAAAGAACATCAGATGGTCGAAACTGCTCGAGATTGAAATCTGCACGAGGAGGAGGGGTCGCTGAAACCGGGATTTACCTCAAAACGAAGGACTCTCTTATAAGTCGTCTATTATTTTCTGAAAGAGCCTAGCTACCGTAACCTCATAGATGTGAAGGGTGATGCACTCTCTGGCTTAAATGAAATACATTATTTTTAAAAGAGGGAACAAAGAAACAAGCAAGCCTTGTTTAAGGTGGGTAATTGGGCCTATTAGGCGGGAGGGTTAAAGGTGGTCGAAGTTAATCCCGAGCTCACCACTAATGTCGGGTCTTTCGTAACCAGTGTACACCTTTGAGACGTTAAACTCCACATGTTATACCATACCATACCATACCATACCATACCATACCATCCCAATCCGAGCCGAACCGTACCGTACAGAACCTTACCGCACCGTACTGAACCTTACCGCGCCGTACCGAACCGTACCGAACCGTACCGAACCTAACCGCACCGTACCGCACCATACCGTACCGAACCTAACCGCACCGTACCGAACCTTACCGCACCATACCATACCGCACCGTACCGCACCGAACCGTACCGCACCGAACCGTACCGTACCGAACCGTACCGCACCGTACCGTACCGTACCGTACCACACCGTACCGTACCCTACCGTACCGAGCCTAACCGCACCGAAACTAACCGCACCGTACCCTCTTTTATCAAACCGTACTGTACCTTACGTTACCGTACCGTACCCTACCATACCATCATGTTTCTTTTGCAAATAAGCGACCGCACAGGTTTTGCTGCATCCCACCCGGTGCTTCTTTGAGCGTGTACTGAGCAGACCCACAAAGACGACATTGATCCATGGCATATAAAAGAAATATACAGGGTATTTTTGGAGAGCAATCTCTTGGGGGCCCATATTTCCCCCATAGCTAATTCTCACATATTCTAAATTGTTTTTGCGTAGCCCTCATTAAAGCTATCGACTTAGAGGCACAGCCAGTATCCCTAAACACTCACAGCGCCTCACGCAAGCACTCATCAAAGCCGTAAGAACCTCGCAAAGCCACGTTGTCACTACACCATATCTTTTCTTGCAAACCCGCGAACGAGAATTAAGCCTGCCCCGTACGAATGCCAGCCTGCAAACGCGGTTCTTTAACGAAGCGCAAATCCGAATGCAAGCCGTCGGCCAGCAGCGTCGCGCATTTTCGGAGCCGCGCGGTCCCACTGTAATGAAAGCATCCCCGCGCGCGCGCCGCTGAAATCGACGGAAAGAGAAGCGGCGACCATTCGACGACGAGCAGCAGTCAAAGCAGAGAAGCAAGCAAGCCGGCTGGGAAGCGAGTCAGTGAACGAGCCAACAAACGCCAAAATCCGAGAGAGCCTCGCGCCAGAGACTCGCGAGCAGATGACAGGCCCGGCTACTATCCCGCGCTCTCTCGCTGCCAGTTCGGCTAGGCTTGGCTTGGCTTCACTCGGCATTGCGCCTTGATATTAGCATAAGCGTTGCATCTTCCTCTCGCTCGCTCGTCTTGTCGATTCGCCGCCGCATGCCGAGTCGGAATTTGCATGTCTCGTTTCCATTAGCGAAACTTAATTAGCTTACTAATTACCGACGGAAAAGAGAGGCCGCGCCGCGCTGGTACATAGCAACCTAGAAATCAGAGGAAGAAAATGGGAGGAGGAAGCGGGAAGTGAAGAGAGAAGAGAGGGAAGGAGAGGCTTCTTCCTAGAGGGAAAATAGGAAAACGATGTCGGCTTTTTTCTAGGTACGAAAGGAAAAAGGGGAAAGAGCTGTCTTGAAGCCGCCGCCAACGCCGCGTCGGTTTTAGTGGCGCGACGAAAGTTCGGACATACTAGCGCCATCTCGCGGCTGCCTCCGTCGGCATTTGGAGATAAATTGGCTGGCCGGTTGACTGACCCAAGCCTGAGATAGCTATTGCAAGTAACGTGTGAAAGGAATGTAAAGTTTTTGGTTTGTTTTGGTTTAATAGGGTTCTACGCCCCAAAGCGACTCAGGCTGTGAGGGGCGCCGTAGTGGAGGGCTCCACAAATTTCGACCACCTCGGGTTTTTTAACGTGCACTGATACCGCACAGTTTATGAGCATCTAGCGTTTCGCTTCCATCGAAATGCGACCGCCGCAGCCAGGATCGAACCCGCATCTTTCGGGTCAGCAGCCCAGCAACATAACGACAAAGCCATCGCGGCGGTGATGTATAGTTTACTGTGCGTGAACAAATAAACTAAAGAATTTCAACCGGCAGCCTTTTTAGCTAAATATCGAAATTTCTTTTACCAATTGCGTCAATATGTATCTACTGTACCAGGGGCAGTAGCCTCGTCAGGCTGGCACTTAAGCAGTTTTTTGCGTTGTGCCATCCTTATCCAAAGGAAAAATAACAGTTCGACTTGATATGCATTCAATGCCTCCAGTTAAATGTGGATGCATGTGCATGAATTCACCTGCAACCATAACATGCAAAGGCACTTTATTCTAAATTGCTTGTCGTCGTATAGTAAGGCAACTTTGAGCGAAAGGTGATAAGCGGAAGACAATGAATTATGACAGGAAAACAATACGCAAGGCAAATTACTTTCCCGTTGTTCAGCCCGCGGAAGCCGCCTAATAGATAGGCATAAGTCACACGCGGCTTGCGAGTGGCGTGGACCTTGTTTGACAAAGGTGTATGGAGTGGCACTGCCACTGTCTACCATACTCCCACAGACTCTAAGTGTGTCTGCGGAGAAACTTAAGACGCAAAATATAAATATACAAAGTTGATCACAAGCAGCCCTGTTGACAGGCTAACAGATTACCGCGCGATCGCTCCGACAAACTAGAGAAAAGTGGCCGCTCCACACGTGTTGTCTCGGGGGAACGCAAGACCCGGAAACTTTTGCCCGCTACCCGAAAAGGAACGGATCTTCGTCTTGAGTAGGCCTCTGAGGTTTGCCCCATCCTTCCATCTCAGAGCAGCAGACATGTCTTTTCTTGCCGTCTTCTCCACTGTGAGCCCGACAGGCTGCAAGGAAATGCTTTCCAGGTGCTCAGTGTCTACCCGGGAGTGCTGTGCTCGAGATGCAGACACTGCTGGTGCTCCCATGGTACGCATTGAGGGGAGGCGGAGCAAGAAGTTAGTAGTTTGTTTTCATTGTCAAACATGTCTTTTCTAGGGTGATCGGCTGCTCTGATCACTTCGTGTCCAGCCTGTAAAGGGCTTGGGTTAAAATCATGTTCGTACTGAGATGTGTCAGGAAAATTAACAGAGGGGCAGAAGTGAGAAAAATGAGCGTACTTTCCTCCATCTGTTGCAGGAAAACACAACAATGCATTCTATAGGTTTTCGAACCCGACCGGGGCGGCTGCGTTTTTATGGAGGAAAAACGCTAAGGCGCCCGTGTGCTGTGCGATGTCAGTGCACGTTAAAGATCCCCAGGTGGTCGAAATTATTCCGGAGCCCTCCACTACGGCACCTATATCTTCCCTTCCTTCATTCACTCCTTCTCTTATCCCTTCCCTTACGGCGCGGTTCAGGTGTCCAACGATATATGAGACAGATACTGCGCCATTTCCTTTCCCCCCAAAAACCAATTATTATTATTATTATTATTATTCTATAGGTTCTAAGAGGTTCGCGAAAGGCGGAAAGCTACGAAAAGATATACATAAGAGGATTTATTATTGAGAAGCTTCCCAACACATAAAACTCTCGTTTTTCGAAGATTTATGCTTTTATCCCAGCACGACATCATAATATTACTACACTGAACTGCTGCCTACCAGCATTATAAAAATTTGTTGAAAGTGCAACCCTAGCAGATGGCCGGTGGATCTTCCATGTGCACAACACTAAGCCGAACGGCGCCTTTTCTTCACGATGGGGCTTCAAATGCTAACTTATTAAAAAAGTAGGATAAAGGAAAGGCAATAGGTTAGACCAGAAGCCCGGCAGTAGTTTAGGTATGCAAACCGAACACAGCTTGTCTAACGCCCTTCTTTTGCGGTATAATCATCAAAACCTGCCATACTGGTCTGCTTAGAAAGCGTTGAAAGAAGCCACGACGTGATTTTTAGAACTTGAAGGATTGCCGCGAAAGCGTTCTCAGCAATTCGAGTCAACTCCTAGCTAGCGTCACTAAGCATTGCGTAATAAAGCGCTTCAATGGGAATATTGATGATCGTACATGATAAAGTACTGGTTTCGTCCACAGGTTTTAATTTCAAGGCTATCTCCCGCACATGTCATGGGGAGCAGCGTCTCAAGTCCCGCCTAACATTTATTCCAAAATCACTTGAGATTTAAACAACCGGCGCCCATGAAAGCGCTGGAAATTAAATCATTTTAGGTGACAGAAAAAAAGGCGGTTTTTTTTAAAAATGTACGGCTGCATTAACTTTTTTCCCCCGTGGTTTTAAATAAAACAGGGACAGGACTTTCCATTGTTCGGTTCTACGTTTATCGACACAAAGAACAAAATGGTCCAAAATGGGTATTTTGCCACACGGTTGCCCTATTTTACACTACACTGTAGGCCTAGAAGCCGATGTGTCCACATGCACGTATATATGTCGCTAGTGGTGCAACGGTACATTGCACAGGTCCCCCATCTCCTCCCCCTGCCCCCCCCCCCCCAAAATAAAAAAGAAAGAAACATCTCGGCTGAAATCTTAACCTTAGCCGTGTGTTTATATTTATTTTTGTTGTTTTAAAAAAGAAGAAAAGAAGGGAGAGGAATACAGGTGTTAGTTTCTTGTCATTCGCCACGTGTTGGAAGAAGTAAACCTCATCGCTGTCCTTAATTCCTGGTAACGTCAAACTAGAAGTGAGGTTTTGCGGCCCTTCTGCACTCGGGAAACACGGTATCCGTTAGTGTGCGAAAGGAATGAATAACAAGATGGCGGTGGTTTAGCTCTGGTTAAACCTGGAGTAACGCGATAGCTACAGCTGGCCGAGTGGAACTAGCTCAGTCGAACTGCAAAACAAGTATTTCGCCGCTCCGTTTCGCTGGGCGTTCCTTCATCTTCGTCTCACTTGACAAGGCGCATGCGCACAGCTGTTGCAGCTCGGTTTCACCGGCGCGCCGCGTGGCCGGCAGCAGCAGCTGCTCCGCACCACGTGACCAACCACGTGACCAACTACCTGACCAACGGCCGCACCATGTGATCAACCCACGTGACCAACGGCGCCGCCACGGAGCTCAAGCGGTGCCACGCTGAAGGTTCGAAGAGACGGCGTAGTGTAGCTATCGCTACAAAACAGGGCCATACTCGTAGCGCATATGGCACAACGGGCTCGTGAAATATAACAGGAAGCATTAAAACAACACACGTTTCTCAAGGGAGTACAGAGTGTTTTGCTGACGAGGAAAGGTAAAACGCAGCCACATTAGACTGCGCATAGTACCAGTGAGGCTATGGCGTGTATCACAGGGTTTAGCGGTCTCATAACAAAGAGCAAATTTTTGATACCAGTCTTGTACACCTAAAAAAAAGAGATAACGTATTACAATTGCAATACGTCTCCAAGGAATTTCAGGGTCAATTACAGCTGATGAAGAGTAACTGAACAATTAGGGAGAAGTAATCGGCTACTATGACGTCACTTTTCATTTGTCTTTCACTAGCACAGCAAATATATATACACTTACGAATCTATAGTTTCTGGCAGTAAATACGTCGGTAAGTTCCCCAGCAGCTCTCTTACGAAGTTTTCTTCGGCATTTTTTCCACGTTTCTTTTCGAGCATATCAGTAACGACCCTAAATACTTTCTAGATGCTGGCCCCGGTGAGAAGTGAAGACTTCGTGCTTCACCTTAAAGCTACGCAAACAGCCGCGCTTCGCTGTTGTTCGAGCTCTGAGGTGACGAAGGTGAAGCTCACTAACATGACATTCCGTCTTGCCGTGCTGGTAAAACGAGAAATATACCCCGCCGCGGTGGCTCAGTGTTTAGGGCGCTCGACTACTGATCCGGAGTTCCCGGGCTCGAACCCGACCGCGGCGGCTGCGTTTTTATGGAGGAAAAACGCTAAGGCGTCCGTGTGCTGTGCGATGTCAGTGCACGTTAAAGATCCCCACGTGGTCGAAATTATTCCGGAGCCCTCCACTACGGCACCTATTCTTCCTTTCTTCTTTCACTCCCTCCTTTATCCCTTCCCTTACGGCGCGGTTCAGGTGTCCAAAGATATATGAGACAGATACTGCGCCATTTCCTTTCCCCCAAAACTAATTATTATTGAATTATTATTGAATCACGAAACACGAGGCTAGTAAAATGCAGGACTCTCGGGTTTTATGTACAGACACACTCGCATGCGCGGCTTCTCGCAGCAGGACCGTTGGCGGTTTAACTCGAAGGAGTTCCGTGCTACGCTAGCTTTTGCCACCGAGTTCAGTTTATCGAAGTTATGCAACTGGTTACAACATGTTTTTGGAAAAAAATGCAAAGGATTATTGGTAATCGATTACAAAATAAATACTTCGATTAACGAGATCGTTACACCTCACAAAAAGTCATTAGAGCATTACAAAATTCGAACAAAATATAATCTATTACGTGCATTCAATTACTTGTGACACGTTACGTACAAGTCTCAACGAGGCTTATACTTATGCAAATGTCCCCTGAAACCCACTCCCAGGTATTAACCTTCATAAATTAGAAAGGGTGCAGAGTAATGCCGTTAGGTTTATAATCATTAAGTGCGGAATGGCATCTGTTTCCGAGCTGATTTCTAAAGCAGGGCTAAGGTAATTTTCTCGAAGAAGTAGGTTTTGTCTTTTTAAGCTTCATGTTTAAAATAATCAAGAGTCAATTAATCCTGTTCGTCTGGCTATGCTACAAGCAGCCGCGATGCCAGCGCTCTGCTTCTTTTACACAGCAGTAAAAATGTATTCAAAAATTCTTTCTTTGCCCGAACAGTTGTGGACTGGAACAAATCGGACAGGAAAATAAATCAACAAAACGATATTGGTACGCTTCCATCTTAGACTGAGGCGTGAATGAACCCTTTATCACTGAATATCCGAAGATGGACGTGCCCCTTTTTTTAACCAGCACTCTCGGTGGCAGTATTTTCTTATTCTTGGTGAGCATATGTGTATAATTTTCTGTAGGAAATTTTTCCACGAGGACAGTGTAAAATGGCTTTGCTTTTGTATAACTTCTTTCTTTCTTTCTTTTTTCCTTTCTTTCTTTCTTCCTTCCTTTCTTTCTTTCTTTCTTTCTTTCTCTCTTTCTTTCTTTCTTTATTTCTTTCTTTCTTTCCTTCCCTCTCTTTATCTCTTTATTCTGTTCTTTCTTTCCTTCCTTCTTTCTCTCTCTCTCTCTCTTTCTTTCTTTTTCTTTCTTCCTTTCTTTCTTCTTTTTCTTCGTTCTTTCCTTCATTCTTTATTTTTTGTACTTTTCATTGGTGCAACAACCCCTTTGGTAAGTTAGCAGTTTTCTAAAAATAAGGATAAAAAACTGCACTAATAAGTCCTTAATCCAAGGGGAGACAACGTGCATAGAGAATGTCCATTTGTAGCAAGTGTTTAGGGGAGTAATGAACGTTATATCATTAACTGATGGTTTCAACAAAGCAGTTAGTCCCCAACGGACTAACTCCTAAAACGCCTTATAATTTCTCTGACTTATACGGGACACCAGAGCGCCACAGTCCCTAATTCACCAGCGTGGCGCACTGGCCAGCGCTTCGAAGCCTCCTTCACTGACAGCGGCGGCTTATCAAATCACGTTAATTGCCCTGAACGCTAACATAGCGACGTTGCGGACGAACCAGTCGTTCTCTCTATACCTCACACAGGATCAGTCCTCACTCCTAAGAGCTGTCACGCGGCGGATATGTGTTGGCTTCCTAAGCGTTACATGCCGGCATCCTCCGCTTCCATCGCGAGATATTCGTTCTCCAAGTCGATGGGAGCCCGAAACTGGCACCGAGCAAGCCACCCTCCACCCCCACACTCCCACGCACACAAACACTTACTACGTACCATGCTGGAAGGCGACTGCTCGTGGCGGTGGCGGGTGCAGTATTGACGCGAGGCGGCCCCTCAAGATTTGCTCGCCATTTGCCCCACAGCTCGGACCAGCGCGAAGGGGGTGCCTGATCTGCTCATTCCGGCCGGCAAATATTGACTCCACGGCTCTCTTACCCCCCTCACTCTTCCGTGCCCTCCGTAACACTCCTTCCGTTCCTTCGTTCTTTCATTTTTTTTCATTTTTTTTCACTTCCTCTTCTGAGCATCTTCATCTCTCTTGCTTCGACGCAGAGCTGTCTTGATGGCCGGCGCTTTATTTTTGGTTGCCCGTTTCTTCCCGTGCGCTGCATTCCGTGTTTGCGCGAAATGACTTGTTCTATGCTGCGTCCACATTCCTTCTCTTTCGCACCTTCTCCGTCCAAAATTACGGTTTGCTGAAAAGTCGGCTGATTTTCTGTCAGTAGCTGTTTATTTTTTTTTAGGGAAGATATTTTCTTTTTGCTCATTTATTCTACGGACCATCCGTAAACGTCTAATAGACACTCAGGGAAAGATATTTTTAGCTGGTTGGCGACCTTCTGATAGATAAACCCCGGGTTCGCTCGAGTATATTTTTATTTATTTTCTGTTCGGGCACGAAAATACTCGGCTTTGGAAGAGGGTGACGACAAATAATCCACTGCCACATTCGGAAAGACTTGAAGAAGCTTTTTTTTTAACATTAAAAGAAAAAAAAAGAGATGAAAACACTGGTGAAGTCAACCTGACCTTCTGGCTACAAACCAGCCTCTGCTGCGGTTCAGGGAAATCGTAACACATTATAACGACAACCGCCGCCTTTTCCCGGCCCCTGCAAAGGGGTTGAATAAGACGGAGGAGCAAACTTTAAGGCACCTGAAGACAGGTACTCTACTCTGTCCTGAAATCATGAAACATTACAATCCTAACACGAATGGGCGATGCCCGCATTGTGGGGAGACTTGTGATATCTTCCACGTGGTGTGGGCATGTGCTCAAAATCCCCACCTCCCCCCTTCCCCTACCCCTTCCCGAGAGGCATGGGAGACTGCTCTTCGCTTGAGTCCCAAACGGCTCTGGTGAAACGGGCGCGAGACGCGGCCTCGTCATGCCGTGTCCCGGACTAGGAACGCCGACCATGTAACGGGGCCACTCTGTGGCTCCCAAACTCTATTCCACTAAATAAAAGTTTTCACCACCACCACCACTCCACAGTGAGTTCAGACCATATTAAGGGAAAGGCCATATTACATTGAAAAATAGTTAAAATTCTGTTCCTATGTAATCACTCTGCAAATGACGAAAATCGAAAAGCATTCACTCAGTATTTGACAGCCCTACACGATTTCGCTACGTGTGCGATAATAGGGTTTTATCACACCTCAGCGGAGCTTGAAGACGTCCAGATGATAGCGCTAAAGGATTTTCCAGCGTCCCTTATTCCGTGACAAGAAGTTAGCATGTTGTGTATCGACTTCGGTGATGTTTACCAACATATTCGAAGCGCTAAGCAAGTTATTCTCACGCACCTTTAATTTCAAGTAATTTTATGGTAGAAGAATCGGTAGCATATCGAACAGCAGCTGAGCCCACAATTCGACAATATACACAGAAGTATGCAGTGCACAGCTTTGCAAGAATTTCACGAGCTCCCGTCAAACAGGCAAAATCACACATGATGCCGCTGTAGTTAAAATGTGCTTCCAACGACCATCAGTTTTGCATGTCGTTTAATAGGTTTTTTCGCCATCATACACGTCGTCATCATCATCATTGATTGTGACGCGGGAGTTATTAAGTACTCCGCCGTTTGTAAGCATGGTGTGAACTTCGAAATAAAACAGGATGATTACACTCACCCACCCTTGCCTCCATAAAAGATTTCCTATCTACAACGGCGGTGTCTTCCGGTAAATGCCAGCGCCAAGCGCCAAACATCGACGAATCCTCTCGCGTGCATTTGAGCGAAGGATTTAACGCTGCTGCTGTAGAGAGCTTGGGAGAGCTTACCGTATCACTTTCAATTCATTGCAATAAATATTAGTGGCCTTCGAGGAATGGAAATGGGGCAGTAACTGTCTCATTTCTGGGTGGACACCTCAACCGCGCCGTGAGGAAAGGGAAGTGAGAGAAGAAGGAGAGAAAGGGCCCGGGTTGAAGGACCGTGTTTCGAAGGAGGCAAAACGCCAAAGGCGCCCGTGTGCTGTGCGATGTAAGTGCACGTTAAATATTCCCCAGTGGTCGAAATTATTCATGCGAAAGCAACGCATGGCTGATAGGCAACAAAAGCCGGCGTCGATGGTGACCTGGAGCAGTGCTCTAGGAAATCCCAGATGAAGGAGGTGCCGGCAATCGAACCCAGGACATTTAGATTTTGAGGCGAGCATGCAACCCATAGGTAACGAAATGGCGTTGCTTCTTAGCGAACAAAAGTGAGCCTAATATAGGCTTTGCCTTACGACTGCATGCTAATAAGTGCGTGTGTCATAAGAAAGGATGATAAACAAATAAAATTAAGTAGTACATAAAAAACACGAAGCTTTCACATTGAAAGCACGCAAGTAGTTTTGAGTATTATTCATTAATTGCTTTTTGGGGAAAGGAAATGGCGCAATATCTGTCTCACATTTCGGAGGACACCTGAACCGCGCCGTAAGAGAAGGGATAAAGAAGGGACTGAGAGAAGTACGGAAGGACTGAGAGAAGAAAGGAAGAAAGAGGTGCCGTAGTGGAGGGCTCCCGAAAAATTTCGACCATCTGGTGATCTTTAACGTGCACTGACATCGCACGGCACACGGGCGCTTTTTGCGTTTCACCTCCATTGAAACACGGCCGCCGCGGTCGGGTTCCAACCCGGTTGCTCCGGATCAGTAGTTGAGAGCCCTAGCCACTCAGCCAGCACGATAGGTAAGTTAGTTTCCGCAATTTTTCCGCAGCCCTCCACTACGGCATCTATTTCTTTTTTCACTCCCCCCTTCTTGATGATACAGCTTTGTGGTGTTTGCACTTTTCCTCGTGAAAATCGAAGCAAAAAAAACGATACGCAAGCACAAGAAACAGCTACTAAAATAAAATTTGCATAAGTGCGGTTTAAACTAGTTATTCAAATATTTGTGCCTTATTCTCAATCATGGAATGCTTTTAGCCAGCGTAACTAAAGTTTTGGCAAAATTCTGTCAAAGTTCCGCTTAGGGTTGCCTAAAAGCGGCCGCCATCAGTCAATACGAAATAAGGAAGAAAGAGAAATCAAGATAAAAATATTTATCGAAAAGGAATTATTTTTAAACAAAGAAAGATAGGCAACGTTTACCGAGCCTAGTAAAAAAGAAAGGTACACCGCTTGGACTAGTCACACCGCGGACGGTGTGACTAGTCACTTTGGAAGCGAGCTCCTCCAGTGTACTCCTCGCTTGAGAACTGTTCAAGTGCATTCTTCACTTGTTTCCACCTGTTTGGAGGCTGAGTTGTTCGAAACTGGGTTTGCCCCCGAAGGGGCGCAGCAGCGTTTGCGGGGCCTCCCCCAAGCACACACCCCTGAAGAAGCCGGGAGCCGAGCTGGGTGTGGCTTGTACCCATTTTTACCGGTGGGTGTCCGGCGGTGGGTTTCGAACCAACCACCTCCCGCAGCCGAGGCGGACGCACGGGCAAAGTGATTCAGTGGGGCATTGAATGCTTTTAGTTCATTTTGACTTTAGTCTGATACTACCCTCAGCTGGCATATTACACTACTGTGCTAATGTAATTGTACTGGTAAAAACTGAGCTTTAAAGCCAAATGTCTTTCACGTAACCTTAACCGAAATATTTTTTCGCGTGCCCAGTTCCAGCGTGTGGAATACCAGCTAGCCGGAACTGCAGAGTCAAAAAAAGAAAGTCCACTTTCGTTAAAGTCATTAGGTAGTCGTTTTTTGCGCCAATTTTGTGCGTTATGATTGTTGACTTGCCCACGAGTCTGGGCCCATTTTTGAGGTCGTCACGCTGCTCCTGCAAAATGAACACAGCTGATCCTTAGCACATTGGTAGTATTGTGCAGCCGCTTACTCATACTGCGCAAAAATTTGCCCGTGTGTATTTTATTCACCGTTGCTCGTCGAAGTGAGTTATGACGATTGAAAAAAACGTGAAGCAGAAGCAATCAAGGCATGGATTAAAAAAACAAACTCCCAGAAACCCTTGACGCAACAGCTCATCCGATATCGACTCAAAATACCGTTCGGCAAAGAGGCGAAACCGAATGGAATTTAGACGCCGCCGAGAGCCGGGTTCGAATTAAAAGAATGGAGAGAAAGTTGAAAAGAGCGTCAAAGCAGAGACGAAGGGCACGGGTGTTAAAAGAGAGCAAGATAGGAAAAGCAAAAAACAAAAAACGAGGCAGATGCTGAAGAACAAGAAGAGTGCGGACGTGCTATAGCATTGCCAAGAACTGGGCTAAAAGCAGCAAGCCATGCTTCCGTGAAGTCTGAGGAATCTATAGGGGTCCTGTATAATTGGCCTCGCCAACCCCGTTCTTGCCTCTCTTCCAACGCCGATTCCTCGGCGCACAGCGTTCTATTTCTATTAGTTGTGCCTCCGCGATTCCCAGCTCTTGTTATTTTTTTCCCCTGCGTTCATCTAGAAGGGAATGTTATACGACTCACCTCTTTCGCAGGAACGGAAGTGCTACGATTTGAGTGGACGACCGGATGCCGTGTGAGTTGATTCATAGTGACGTCATTGAATTTCAGATCATTTATGACTCGCGAACTTTTTCATCGGACACTGGTCATTAAGTATAACAACAGCGACAAAAAGGAATTTCGCACAAGAGCAGTGATTGCCTCGTAGTATGTTTTTCCTGCACACTCGAACACTCATTGCGACATTCGCCGGTTTGTCTTAAAACAAATACGGAAGTCACTCGACGCGACCGCAGGCTTTGCTACGGCAGTGACACCGTGGCAAGGTGAAAACACCTTCACAGACGCTTTGTGGTACTTTCTCTCTTTTCCAGCCTTTCCTCCTCTTTTTACTCTTTTCATCTTTCCACGTTTCTCCTTGTTCGTTACTGTTTTTCTGTCTCTCTCCTTCTTCGCTTTGTTTCTGCCCTTGTTTTTGGGTTGAGGTTAGGTAGGTTGTATCCAGGAGGGATCTACAGGGTGATCGATGAGGGGCACAGACTTACACTAGGACTAGAGTATTAAGTATATGAGAAATACGCGTTCACATCAGCGCGGAAATATCTTTGGGAACAAGCGGCGATGGTCTTCAAGGAAGGTTGCGTGTCTAAAATAAGGGAACGCAATGTTACGCTTTTTAAGTGGAACTGATCAGAAAAGGCACAAAGCGGTAACTTGAAGCAGGATACCACTGAGTCTCTTTAAGGCTTCCTGTCATGTCAGGTGTTTCGTAAAAACGTGTTTACTGCTTTATGTTTTTTTTTCTGAGTCTGCTTTTGACCAAACCAGGAGTCATAAAATCATCTCTGTTCATGTCCCTGACGCAGGCGCAGGCAAGTGTTATTCTGATACCTTACTATACAAAGACTCCTTGGTTAAGCGGGGTTGTAACCGGCTTCTAAATTATATTTCAATTACTTATATGTGTCTTTGAAGAAAAACATTCTGAAATCAAAGTAGTGTTCTTTCCGTCAAAGGTCGACTATGATCTCTACAGTCGTTACTGCCTTTTTTCTATAATTTCTTCAATTTTCACATTGTTCATTTGGAGTGTTAGATTTGCGAGTACAGTAGTCTTTTTTTTTCTTCACCAAATAAGTGCGCAGAAAGTACAGAACGGATCGATTATACTGAGTCCGACTGTTCACTTCCTGCCACATGTGAAAACAGTCGGGGTTGCGGTCCGTGGCGTAGTATCTGCACCGCTTAGCACTTCTGTCCAGGCAGGGCTGAAATACGGCGAGGAAGGGAAAAGGGGAAAGAGGGAAACGAGGCAGCTGCAGCCCGGGCGCGGCTAGGGCACGGCCTACGCTCTGGTGCAAAACCTCAAGTGTCACCACTGATTTCGGCCCGCGCCAAATCGATATCGATATCGGAAGGGCCTGATGAGGCGCCGCCCCGCGGCGGAGGTTAGGACGAAGGCGCTTTCACATGACGTGACCATGTGGGGCGGCTCTGCTGCACTCTTGGCTTTTGAAGCGGCTCTGTAGACGGGACACCGATTTCAGACCGAAAGAATGAAACTAGAAAGCTGAGAACTAAAACACTGAGTGAGTTATATTTTAGAGAAAACAGTTTTCTGAAGCAGACTCCACACTTGTCGCATTGCTGCGGTGTCCTAAGAATCAGCCATGCGGATTAAAAATCAGCTTTAGCATCGACATTTTATGTTGTCTGAATTTTTCGGAACTGGATGAAGACATCAAAGGAAAGCTCAGCTACTTGTCATGTTTCTGCAGCTGCGTCAATTCGTATGAATGGAGAATGCTGGGTAAGACTGGAGATCCTTCTTCGACTAGTTGCCCCCTCATCAATGTGAAATTCCACAGACACATCCTTATGCGCAGCTCCACGGCCATCTCCTATTCCGCAATATGACTGAGGGTGCTGACCAAGAGTTAACTTCTTCAGAGTGTGGGTGTGTAACAACCGTCAACACATACCAGGAACCAGATTCCGAGATCAGTGACTTACGCGACAAACACCTATACAGCGGTAATCCTCTGAAGATGATCATCTGAAGGAGCCGCTGCGAGCAGGGCAACAATGAAAGTTCCTTTAAGGTGACCAAGATTGCGGATGCCCCCGTCCGCAGGCCAGGCCCGCCGGCATGTCAATGACTGCCTGTGAGAGGAAAGTCGGCCGCCGCTGTGTGCAACCCTAGACGGTTCGGACGAGGTTCTAACTTGCGTCTTCACCTCTTCAAACATGCATGCTTCCTTATAGATACAACTCCCATGTAATCCCACAGAGGCTTCTTTACCTTTAAAGTACATTGCGCTGTCGTGTAACGGCCACTGATGTTCCCACGCTGCGATCACTGAGCGAGTTACACTACTCAGTGCGAACAGAGCCGCATTTTAGGCACCAACTACATGACATGTGATCGCGCGCAGTGAATAAACTGCTGCGATTTAGACACAACGCATACGATCGCCACGCGCCGAATAACTTCGTGAATGCAAGCAGCAGCGTTCCAACGCAACCAACTTAGCCAGCAATGTGTGCGAAGTCGTTGCTACTGAATGTACTAAAACTGGCTCCTTCGCATAAAATACTGCGCTTCACAAATGGACGGGAACTCAGCCGGATTCATTGCATAATCTACGCACACTAAAAATAGCGCGCTTCACATCACCACACCACAAAGATCAGCCGTAAACTGACGAGCAACAGCAGTGGCCACTAGCGCGAGCATCCATATTTGCCCTCCCCCCCTTTCCCCCCGGCTGCCGTTGCGGAGCCGCTTGCCGTAATGCGATGGACGGCGAAAGTCAAATGCGAGCAACTTCTTCGCACAAATTGCAAGCGAGTTGTGTGGTGATGCCCACGAGATCGGGAGTAATGCTTTATTTTTTCTGCGATTACGAGGTTTGCGAAAAGACGTGAAAATAACATTCCCTTTGACCGTGTACCAATTTTTACTTTTGTTTGCTTGTTTCGACCGTTGATCCGGGGTGAAGAGGAAGCACTAAGCTCCAACTGAATACAAATTAATTCTGAAAACTCATCAAATGTCATTCGTACCCAATTACACCAAACATTCCTATCTCACAGCTGATTACTAGCATTACACAATATTGCCCTTCACTGCGGATTCTGTTAAAGAAGAAATGCACCTACCTGAACCAGATCCGATCAGGCTTAAGTTGTAGCAGACACTAACCCCCGAAAGAGATTTTTTTGCGTAAATAACAAAAAATTACCGGTTTGCGCTATTCATACCCACCTGGAAGAAAGGACGGAACTGTGTCCAAAATACGACAAAATGTTCTGTCGATTTGTCGTATTGGTAGGTATTTCTGTTGTTTTGTAGTATTTTTCTGTAGTAATGTACTATTTGTACTACTTTTCGAATTAACTACACGAACTTCTGTTGTTGCTACAAAAGATTCATGTTGTTAGTGCAAGTTTGTGGGAAGAACACTAGAGAAAATCTGTTGTGCCGACAAATTTTCTTCTGTGTTTTTCAACTGGGTAAAATCGGGCGTGTTACGCATAAGCTTCCCTCAATTTCTCACAGGTTTAGAGTCAGTAGATGAACGCATTTCATTTCGCAAGCATGAAATAACTTTACATAACGGGGTAATTGAAACGGTAGGTGTCCCTCTGAAACCACCATATTCGCGTTTAGTGTCGTGACGTCACGAGGCATTCGCTGTAGTTCACCCATGGCGCTGATTCGAGTACAGCAGCGTAAACGCAACATGCATCATATGCCGCTATCCAGAGTTACTAAGCATTCCTACTTGCAAAGACATTTTGCATGGCCTCAGCTTCCGAACATGAGTAAACGTCCGGCCAGTTTTGTTTGCAGCCTTAGAAGTGTGATGGTCGCTTTCCGAAACGCTAAGGCACCCGTGTGCTGTGCGATGTCAGTGCTCGTTAAAGATCCCCAGGTGGTCGAAATTATTCCGGAGACCTCCACTACGGAACCTCTCTCTTCCTTTCTTCTTTCACTCCCTCCTTTATCCCTTCCCTTACGTCGCGGTTCAGGTGTCCAACGATATATGAGACAGATAATGCGCCATTTCCTTTCCCCCAAAACTAATTATTATTATTATTTCCGGAGTTCCTCGTGCTCGTTGTTCGCAGCCAGTAACGCAGCCAAGCGCGCAGGCCCCGCCGCGGTGGCTCAGTGGTTAGGGCGCTCGACTACTGATCCGGACTTCCCGGGTTCGAACCCGACCGCGGTGGCTGCGTTTTTATGGAGGAAAAACGCTAAGGCGCCCGTGTGCTGTGCGAAGTCAGTGCACGTTGAAGATCCCCAGGTGGTCGAAATTATTCCGGAGCCCTCCACTACGGCACTTCTCTCTTCCTTTCTTCTTTCACTCCCTCCTTTATCCCTTCCCTTACGGCGGGGTTCAGGTGTCCAAAGATATATGAGACAGATACTGCGCCATTTCCTTTCCCCAAAAAACCAATTATTATTATTATTATTCAAGCGCGCAGCTGAGAGAGATTTCGGTACTCTTTCTACGTTTATGGGACAGAAACGTTATGGGTAACGAAAAGAGTTCAACTCAAAGACAAGGCAGCAAGATATGGAAAGGAAAATGATAGGTGTAGCTTTAAAAGATAGAAAGAGGGCAGAATGGGTCAGTGAACAAGCGCGTGTTAAGGACATCGTAGTCAAAATCAAGAAGAAATGGGCTCGGGCAGGGCATGTAATGCGAAAGGCAAGATAACCGACTGGATGCCGCGGTGGCTGAGTGGTTATGGCGCTCTGCTGCTGGCTCGAAAGACGCAGGTTCGGTCCAGGCCGCGGCTGTCGAACTTCGATGGAGGCGAAATTCTGGAAGCCCGTTCACTGTACGATGGCAGTGCGCGTTAAAGAACCCCAGGTGGTCAAAATTTCCGTAGTCTTTGACTACGGCGTTCCTGATAGCTTGAGTCGCTTTGGGACGTTAAATATCCATAAACCATAAGCCATAGCAGACCGGATTCCAAGGCAAGACAAGTGTAGCCGAGGGCGGCAGAAATTTAGATGGGCGTATAAGGTTAATAAGTTTTCGGGGATAGGGTGGTCGCAGCTGGCATAGGATAGGGTTAACGGCAGAGATATGGGACAGGCCTTTGGCCTGCTGTGGGCGTAGCCATGATGATGACGGCGATGATAATGACGCCTCTCTCGACTCATAGCAGTCAGGCGCAAAACGGTTGCACGCCCAAAACAGCGCCCAATTGTCACAAAGCTTTAAATTAATTGAAGGACATCTCGGAAAGTGGTGTACCGCCCTTGTAAAGTTCACTAGCAGGCCGGCAGATGGGAAATTTTTAGTATTCTTCGGAACTTAACAAAGCGCAGTAGACGCGTCATAAAGAGCGGGAAGCTTGCTGCGTTTTTCGTGTTTAACGAGGAGGACCGTTTTCGGTTATAGAATATCCGATACGGGTCCCATTTGAACCCAACGTATTTTTGGAAATGTGGCGGAGTGCTTGAAGGTTGCTTCACTTCCGCCACCGGTTGGCCCGGTATTGCACTGCCTCCGGGATCGGCCTGGGATAATATAGTGCGCGTCTTTTCTATCCTATCTTTCTATCCCATCTTTTAACACTCCTACTATCTGCACGTGGTAGCGATTGTGGCCCAGCTTGAGCCAGTGGGCAGGCCTGTGCACTTTTCATTTTTCCTGGCAACAACAGAAGAAGATGTTTAACGGTAGGTTGGTTGGTTTTGATTTAATATCTGCTACGGGTTCCATTTAGACCCAACATATTAAATTTATTTTCGGAAATATGGCGAAGTGCTACAAGCACTCCGGCGCGGGTTGGCCTGGTATTGCACAGCCTCCGGGATCGGCCCGGGACTTATTAGGGCGAGCGCGTCTTTCCTACTCTTTCCTCTCCTATCTTTCGACTCTCCTACTTTCAGCGCGTGGCAGCGGTTGTTGCTCATCTTGAGCCAGTGGGCAGGCCTGTGTACTTTTCATTCTTCCTGACAGCAATAGCAGTATCAGCCGCAGTTCAGGTTTAACGGAGAAAAACAAATATCACTGTTCCGGAAAGTGCCGTGCTCCTCTGAAGTTAGTCCAATGCACCAAACCACCACAGTACAGTTAGGTTTGTTAGTCTCCTACCACTCGTAGTGCCACGGGCGCTGTGCTGTTAGGCGCGGTCGGTCTTGACAAAAATAACACAACCACGCTGTGCATGTAACAGCAATTGCTCATATGCATGAATTCATAACCTAGCACCTTCACCGTGCGGAGCGCTGAAAGACGCGCGTTTGGATCCGAACTCAGCAGTTCCGAGTTTTATTCTCGGTAGCACCAGGTTGTTAGTTTACTTGATGTTCATGGATTAAAATGCAACGCTTGGCTAGATGAATGCGTTTTGTTCTGCAAGAATATACAACCAAGTTCTACTGTAACCAAAAACTATGGACATCTATGCGGTTTTCGGAATTTGTTTGCAAGCGTGGAATTACAAGCTTATACCACCGCGGTGGCTCAGTGGTTAGGGCGCTCGACTACTGATCCGGAGTTCCCGGGTTCGAACCCGACCGCGGCGGCTGCGTTTTTATGGAGGCAAAACGCTAAGGCGCCCGTGTGCTGTGCGATGTCAGTGCACGTTAAAGATCCCCAGGTGGTCGAAATTATGCCGGAGCCCTCCACTACGGCACCTATTTCTCTTTCTTCTTTCACTCCCTCCTTCATCCTTTCCCTTACGGCGCGGTTCAGGTGTCCAGCGATATATGAGACCGATACTGCGCCATTTTCTTTCCCCCCCAAAAAACCAATTATTATTATTATTATTATTATTATTATTATTATTATTATTATTATTATTATTATTATTATTATTATTATTATTATTATTATTATTATTATTATTATTATTATGGGATTTTGGGCGGTAGCGCAGAACGTATTAACAACAGTATGCAAGTCTCAGAGGTTATTCCTGACGTCCTACTTTGCCAAGTGCTTTCAAAGATTAAATTTCCTTCGGCTGTCGTGCGATTGGTTTCTGCAGTCTGTGACGTAAGTGATAACTAGGTACAGCGATTTTGTTCCCCGGTTTTGATTTCATATGTGAGCTGGATGGATTTTTATGCGGCAGAAAGTGAATCTAGGTAATGCAGTTACAAAATTACGGCCCGAGATCCTGTTCCACAAAAATCCAGGCAAGCAAAGCCAAGGGAACATTTAATTTACTGATTACGAAAAC
Organism: Amblyomma americanum; assembly: GCA_030143305.2. Lineage (NCBI taxonomy): Eukaryota > Metazoa > Arthropoda > Arachnida > Ixodida > Ixodidae > Amblyomma > Amblyomma americanum. The sequence goes on from JARKHS020033478.1 coordinate 48,502, forward strand.
GCATTTACGCAACCAGCTAATTAGCATCGCCGCAGTGATCGCCAGAAATGCGGGAAATACCCCGTCAATTATTATATATTTTTTAACTTGCCTCTGTAATACTTGCGCTGGATTTCGTCGTTTGTTGCATGACCAAGTTCAGTTGCCTACATTGGTTGCTGCGTGTTGCAGTTAACCATCTAATTAGAAAAGAGGGTTGTTCCGCCGGCAGCAAGAAACTAGCACAACATTAGTTTTTGCCAGCGAAGCCTTGCGTAGTGTTTTAAATATCCTTGTGCAAAACAATTTTCTGTTTCTACGGACAACCGAGTCATGCCGATAAGTTTTCTTTCCCAAGTTATTTATTTATTTATTTATTTATTTACATTCATGTGTTATATGTTTATAGTCATATGTTACAAGCAATGTTAGTATCCAATTATTGTTGCAAAACGATGTTATTAATGACATATCTCATGACTCTTCGGCAATGAAAGAAAATATATTTCATTTGGGGCATTTTATTGAAGCGAAAATGGTGCAGCTATGCTTATGGAGTTTCTCAATACTACGTAGAAAGAAAGGTGGCGCTACAATTGTTGAGCCAACATGAAGAGACGCAGGTATTACGGGAAGACATGGTTTCGTAATTTTCTTGACTATTGCGGGGCATAAAACTCGGATTCAGTCGTTACAGAAAGTGGTAGGGGTTTAACATAGTTTAACCGGGTACACGCGGAAAAGCTGGGGACACTTAAGCTTCACCTCTAGGGCTTTATTGGGTTAGTGCCCGTATATGCAGGATTGACCTGTTTCAATTTACATTCATAGATCGCAGACCTCATACCACTGCACTGTCAGGTGACTGTTTCTATCACAGCCACCGGTAGGAATTGTGCTGTCTATATATTGCTCTTCCCGAGCAATCAACGGTTAATTTAACTAGCACCTGCCTCCCGTTGGCTACAGCTGGCGCGACGCTCTTTCGAGCTTACATGGAGTAACTTGGATAAGTTCGGTTTAGTTCAGAGCACAAGACGAGACAAGATTCTTGCTCGGGGGTAGTACGTCTGGAATAGTGTTCTCGCCCTAATGCGAGTCTTCTCAAGGCAGACTTCGAAGAAATACTTCGTAATGTCCCGCACCAGCCTGGCACCGAGCTTTCAGTTTGGTAAATTTTTTTCAGGACGCGAAAGACGCAGCGTTGAAGTAATTCAATCTCCGAACATTGTAGAGTCCCGCGGCACACATACCAATTGCTAGGAAGAGTCCGCATATTCCGCCCAACACTAACCGAACCAAATACAAAAATGGGATGGGACACTTAAACACCGCCTTAAGGGTACGACGCCATAGCGTAATGGGTTAATTGATGTCCATATATGCGGAATTGGTCATTTTCGACTTCACATTCATAGATCCCTGGGAGTCATCGTACCCCTCCTGCATCTCAGGGGTTAAGCGGTTAAGCGATGCGGCACTGCCCTGCGATGGCAGATGCTGCCACCAGGGGGTCTTGTGCGTCCCAGGTCGCTCTTCACGAGCGACCAGTTATTACTGCCACGCGCCACGGTGGGCAGTTTGCTCACAATCCGGTGGGCAGCTTGTGATGACACCACAAGGTCACGTGACCTAGGTGGACCAAGCGGTTGTTTCTCCTAAAGTTTTCGCTCACAACGCCGATGACGTCAGCACCTACGACGACGCCGGGTTTTCTTCATACCGCTGCCGCTTTACCGCTGCCGCGTTTATACCTTATCTTCCCGGCATTCCCGTGGTGGATGAAGTGCTCATGAAACTCGCATAGACCGTGGCGCCACTTTTCTCTCGTGTTGATTGCAACAAACTATGCGGCCATGCAGCCAGACCTTGCCTGAAATCTGGAGGACAGCTATGAGAAGACTAAAGGGAAACATGCATGGGTTGTGAATCGAGCGGTTTTAAATTCGTGTAAGAACTCTTGCACGCTAATCCGTGCTACGCCTTGGTGAACCTGCACTTCATGTAACGCAGTATGGTACTCCTTCTTGCAGTGGGTGCCTCCTTAATCAGCCGCTGTGGCGCTCTTATGCGCTATGCGCACTCGTCTTGACATCTATTTAGAGCACTCGAACGGTGCGCTCTAATGTACGTATATGACAGTCATTGGTGCTTGTAGTTCCCGATGCATCTTTTAAAAATGTGAGCAGTTAAACAGGATCAATTCAAAGTGTACACGCACGATAACGTTTTTTTTGAGCTTTCGGTCACCCGTAAATGAAGCAAGTATGTTTCCCAGTGCGCCTGTAAACAGGCCGGCGGACGACTGTACGAAATTGTGCACAAACAGAGCTTGAAGCTTCTTCTTCGGGTTTCGCACGGCTCATAGTTAATTCTTTGCTTCAGGTGAATTTAGCATATTTTATGTCTGAGACTTTTTTTACGCAATGTAACGAAAGCAGTACACAATATTTCTCGTAAGAGCCAAATTCATAGCACGCACTGCGCCATTTTCATGCAGATTTTGCCAGTATTCGTGACGCCACTTTTCTTTAAATTCCTCCTGCCGTAATGTGCGACTGCGGAAAAAAGTAATTCTACGATCCTTTGGGCAAGTATTGGCGTTTAGACGTTACAGTATTGAGCCATTGTGGAACTTTGCACGAAACTTTGGGCGTGCCTGGAAAAGAGGAACGGCTGACGCTTAAAAGTCTCTCAAATTGGTTTTCTTGAGGCTTGAAAATACTATTTGGGGAGGGGGGATGGAAATGGTTGTTTCGAATTCGCATAACGAGAGCCGCCTGAAAGAGCTAACCGAGCTGCCTTAGATGCCCCATGCATTATTCGAGGCTATCATCTATATTCATAAATACACGGGTGCTCCTTGTTATCCAGGGACTGTATTCGATAAGCTGTTCATTTTCCATTGTCCAATTCACATCCATTTGGTACTCGATCATTATTCACTCTGATATACTCGCGAATTTCAAGTGTATGTGGGAAGTGACCCGGCCATTGGGTGGTTAGTGACCGGACCTCACTATTGGCTGCTATTTGGTTGCGATATGCAGCCAATAGTGAGGTGCATCGCAGGGCTCTGCCAACAGCGGGCAAGCAGAGCTGACTACTGCCTGCCATTGGCTGCGATTTGCAGCCAATGTCGGTCGCTTCCCACAGATGTTTGAAAGCCGCGGTATATCTGAGCGAATAATGACAACGGAACAAATAAAAGAGAAATGGACAATGAAAAATTCACAGCTTTTATAACACGGCCCCCCGTGAAGTGTATTAGTGATTTCTTCCTCCTCTCAAGCCTACGTATCGTAACTCTATAAGTGGACGCATAAGGGTACGTCCACCTGTCTTAAGACGTCCGACCCAAGCGCTGAGAAGGTGTAGATTGACCTTTGTACAGTTGTAAACTTGAATACCGGAGTTGACATATAGTTGTACAAAAATGATCGGAAACGGGAGAACGAGAAGTGGCAGACAAGACACGGGAAGGTCAAAGTGTAAACCTGCAATGCACTGCACTTCAAGCATTAAAAGATTCCCGCTTCTGTATGCATTTCTTCACACTTGTCATTCCAACCTCATACGCACTCATCCTATATATCCTTGTGCAAACAAAACTTCATGTCTGATTGTATTAATTTTTTTTACCCTTTGAAGCCCCCTTCTGGCTTCTATGCGCATCGAAGTAGTGTTTTACAAGGCCCAGCAATTCTGAACAAACGCATCTTTCCAACAGAAAGGTTTTTTGAACGCAATTGCTTCGCATGTGGTAACATTGCAAAAACGTACTCTATTTGTTCTGTATGGCAGTCTTAACAACCTGGTACAAGCGCGACAAACTTTCAAAAAGATATTGCTATGCATTCCAAGAGTAGGCTATTCCAGTCAGTATGTTTACAATCGTAGCCAACAATATTATAGATTTGCGTCAGAATTACAAGTGACGTTAAAGAAAGTTAGACCTGAAACTCTAGTACGATAGCATTGGTGCACTCACCATAGAACATTGATATTAGCCGAGCGATGGAACAAGAAATTTTTCCCTCAAGCAGACTGCTTCGTTTCGCGAGGAGTCATCTAGCACCACCTCGGGTGGAAGTAAGACCAAAAAAGGCGGCATGTTGCCTATGTAGCTTCAGTAAAGTCTCCCTCACTCGAGTCTGGGCAGTGCTGAAAACGCACATACGTCGGGAACGGGTCAATACACACGCCAGGTGCATTCCAGGCGGAGCGGATGAAGCCGGAGGCGGAACTCAAAACTTAAAGCCGAAATAAAGAAAAGAGCAAACATGAGTGGCATGGGGAATAATCAAGAGTTAATACGAGCCACACTGGAGGGAAAGCAACAAACACCAACAACCAAAAGCCGGCAGCTCAGATGTCGAAGGAAGGGCAAAAGCCAGTCGGGGCTGCCCGGAAAATGAAAGGAGCCGGTCCCTAGCGCAATCCACCGCTGGCGCGCGCGCCTTCCTTTCTTCCCGAAACGGGTAAGGACGAAGGGATTGAAATGGGGACAGAAGGGAAGGGGTGTAGGGAGCAAGGCTGGAGGAAGATCAGCCCCAAGGAGGAGAAACGGGAAGAAAGCAATAGGAAAACAAAGGAGAAGGAGGAGAAGACGGAAAGGAAAGAGGAGACGAGGCGCTCTGTGAAAGGGCAAAGGGAAGGCGAAGGCTACTGCGCCGCCTCCTCCCTTTCCCAGGCGCGCGTCGAAATGACAGATTCGCCTCCGGCTATGTTCCCTTCTGGCGCACGTGCTTCCAGAGCACCCCTCGCGGCCCTGGTTCTCGTAAACCCTTTCTGTGTCTGTGTGTGCTGTCTGTCTCCGGATTCTAATCTTACTTCTTCCCTGACTTCACCTCGCATGTCTGTGTCAGGATTGTGTGCTTCCTGGTTTGTGCTTTTTCCCTGGTTTCTCGTTGCTGCGAATAAGTCTACTTGGTTTGTTCCAATCGAGATTATTTTTACTGCCATGTCCGTTGAGATGACTCTCGCTATATCTGGTGCACATGGTGACATCGTCGTAGCAAGCCGTAGTTATGAACCCTAACTTTCATTAATATTGACCAATAGGAAAGTCACCAGGTGGGCAATGGGGGTCATAGATTGGTTGCTCTCCTCCGGGTGTTCTCCATGGTCATGGAGTAGCGCTCAGGCTCTGAACGCATGCTCTCATGGACACTTCGTCTTACACAGAGGCGTTGCTTCTACTATAAAATATTGTAATACGAACGTGGAAAAGGCATGTGCCTTCACTATATGAAACAAAAAACCGGTACTCATCTATGGATCAGCTGGTGCCTGGAACCTGCAGTGCATATGTTACAAATGACGGAAACGCTTTTCGTCTGCAGAACAAGTCACTAAAAGAAAGTCTTCTAGGAGTTCCACACCCAAAAATTCTGGAAAAAAGAGTTTTTCAATGGGAAAGTGTTTATGACCGTAATTTTATCATGGATTGTAAGACTTGAATATCAGAATTAATACATGCGCAGATCTCACCTCGGTAGGCTTGCATTTTTTTTGCTATTAAATTTTCTGCTATCCAGAAAAACGTTCCCCATTCGTTGTCTCAGGTAGTCTCGACGCGAGCGAGAGAAAAAGTTCAAAAAAGAAAGATTTTGCTACACATGGGACGAAAGAACCATTACTTTCAATATTTCGATAACAGTACTGCACAATATTCTTATATTCAAAAAATTTTGTCCCAGAATGTTGGACACGTGCCAAGAAGTGTCCTTTGTAAGCGTGCACTGTTCTTTAGCTGGTATAAGTTGTTTTTTTTTTACTTGCATATTATTTCTGTCGTTGTTTAAGTGTCCTTGTATAATGACAGAAAGTGTAGGAAGACGCATGTGATATGACAGCTTTCGGACACAGTGAGGAAAGAAGATGACCAGAGTCAAAAAACAATGATACCGAAGATCCATTACAGTAGCTCATGCATGATAGGTGAAGTCCATAACGAGGAACACCCGAAGTGCTGCGATATGCGTACCACTGACGCCGCGTGGTTGGCGTGGAATGCACTTTACCACAGAGGAGGAATACATTTTAGCGGAGTAGTGGGAATTGCTTCGCAACCTGTAGTTAACAGAGCAGCGGAGGGCACAGCACAGGACGCCGATATCGCAAATGTAGAAAGAATAAAATAAAACACAGTCACGTCCGGATGGCAAGATTTTTCATCTCGTGCTACTGGTTTAGTCTCGCGGTTTTCTTAGGGCCTGTAAATGATAAAAACTCGCGAATATTCAGTTTAAAAAAAGAAAAACACGTGATACTTGTTTTTCAGTGCATGTGTATAAAACTGCATTTTACAAACCAACAGGAATGCATGTTCGGTGGTTTTTGAAACGAAGGTGCGGATGCTTACAGATGTATCTCTAGCCAATTGACACGGAGAGAAGGCCCTTGGATTTATAAAACTATTGCAAGACCATCAAAACGAATGTGACTGCATGCTGCAGCGTAATATCAAATCAAATCAAAATTTATTCATCTTCGTTTAGTACATGAGTTTTTCCTGTCCAGCCTAAGCACAGCGTGCTTGTTGGTTGTTCAGACATTACGGTGAATCACTGAATCTGTACAAAAAATTATCCACAAAACAATGACATTAGGCACACTAGTACATTTATTTATTTATTTATTTATTTATTTATTTATTTATTTATTTATTTATTTATTTATAGATACCTCAAGGGCTCTTGAGGGCTTTACATGAGGGGTGGGCTAACAACCTGGTGTTAATAGAACATAGCTTCGATGGCTTTCTTGAAGTGGCCCGGGCTTGTAAGAAGGATGGTACTGGTGGGAAGACTGTTCCAGTCACGCGCTGTTTGGATGAAGAAGGAATGAAGATGGGTCACCGTACGAACAGGAAGTAGGTAAACGGCCTTGTAGTGGCTTGTGTGGGCTGAAGAATGATGAGCAGGCTGGATAGGACGGTTGTGAGGAAAGTTGGGACACATTTTGTGATACAAGCATAGCCTTGCAACAATACGGCGTTGATTGAGGTTAGGTAGGCATGCATTATTTTTCAGAGAGGTAACGCTGGTGGAGTATAAGTAGTTTGAGTAGATGAATCTAACGGCGCGATTTTGCGCAAGTTCAACACAGTGGGTTAGGTTAAGTTGAGCGGGGTCCAGATGGCTGATGCGTACTCTAACTTTGGCCGAATTAATGTTTTATAAGCTAACAATTTAACTGCTGCGTATTATGCAAAAATTATGTACACATATTGAGCAAATAGGAATACAACTCGAGAAAAAAAGAAAACAAAAATGAACAGAGGACATCATAACAACATGAAATGAGCCATCTCTAAACAACTCTAAAATCCGAAGCAAAAACGGTTGAATAAGCACTCTGTTAAGAAACGCATAGTTAAGAATACTCTGCACAAGCGAACAAAAAAAAAAATTGCTGGCCATTGGCGGTACGGTGGTTTTGATTTGATGTATAAACACGCCCAGTCCGTTACAAAAAAGGCCTGAAGCCTGTAAGTGGAATTTCTGTCTTTGTGACGATTTATATGGCATACATTACGCAGAAGTTCTGACATTATTCAAGTATGATACTGTTTCGTGATCCAATTGACGACAGAACATAGATTTACATTAGAACCTCGTTATAACGAAAAGATTTATAACGAAATAATGAATGCAATGAATAAATGACGAGTCGCCTTGGAAGCTCGTTCAACACGGGCTATAACGAAGTTGCGGCTATAACGAAGTTATTGCCGAGCGCCTTCAACTTCGTTGCAACGACGTTCAACTGTAATGAAGCGTAAAAGAAGAACGATATTGCTTAAGGCAGAGGACAGTCCTTTCCGTGTCAGGAGGAATGAAAAGCCGGCCAATTAGGTCGACTCTACATTTCCGGATGAAAGAAGCGAAATATGCAGTAATAACGAGCCACACGCGGTGGCACGTAATTAGGCTTCAGTTCTAGCCTACACATGAAACGAGGGAACCATGCTTCAAGTATACTGACTCAGAAAGATTCGACTCGCGGAAAGCGGACGTCTAGCCATTCTGGTTCAAGTCAGGCACAACGAACACCTGCGCACCGTCGGCTCCGGAACGCTCAAGCAGCGAAAGTGAAGATAGCGAAAAGGGGCTGCAAATGTGATGGCGTTAAGTGCGTAGAAGTCGGCTCTTATAGATCAACGTACAACAGTGAAAACTGCAGCCTCACAATTCAGCCTTATAAGCTGAAGGAACGTAGCCCAAGGGTGGCTGCTCTACTGGAGAGAACCAGGTGGCGCCTCTGTCGGCGTCCAGGCCGCCTCGCTCTGAGAAGATCCGCGAAAACACGCTTTTAATTGGTGGAAAGGAGAGGGGGCACAGGAGCCGCCGCCACTCGGTTCGACAGCGCCCTCTGTCGGTGGCGCCGCCATAATTGCCCCTGGCGTCTTCCCGGAGCATTAGGCCAGTGAGAAGAAGAGCGCGTGTCTCGCACGACGCTGTGCGTAGACAGGTGTAAGGAAAGAGAGAAATTGAAAAAAAAAAACTCGGAAACAAGGCTATAAAGAAGCCCGCACGTTGATGTGAAGGGGACGAAATACCACAGGGGCTAAATTTGTAGAAACTGCAGCATTGATGGAAAGTGGAAATGGCGTTCAGCCAAAGTGAGCATAGCAGACAGCCGTGTGATGGCGAGGGTGGTTCTGATAGCGTCTGGGCTGAGCTGCGAGTCAGAAAGAAAAATGCCGGATATATCTCAATCTGAGGCACACCTGTTATCATACATGTACCTGATTCTGTGCAGTGCTGTAAAGGCTGTGACTGCTCCTCCGATTAGAGTAGGGAATGCAGTCCGAGCGCCTGTATTTTTTATTTATTGATAATTGTCTTATAGTACTGTAATCGAATGTTTAATGTTCGAAATATCCTACCCCTTGCTATTTTTGTTTCAGCCATTTCAACTTACCAATACTGACATGTTGCAATAGGATTAGTATTGTATATTGCATGCTGTAATTTTGTTGTATTGTATAATATTATAGATTCCCAGTCTTTGTGCAGGTTTTTTTCTGTCCTTTTGCAAAAAGTTGTAGCCAGTGCCACTGCCAGGAAGCAACCTGTCATTACCTATTCACCTTAATAAAATAAAAAAGAACAGGATTTGCACTGCAGTGTCACGTGACTTAGGGAGGATTTGATTGTGTCGTTCTGTCCCCCCTTCCTCACAATCTGAGAAGCTTTGCAATGGTGCTTTTCCAGCTCCACAAACACCAACTGAGTGCATTCTGCAAAGTTGTCGAATACAAGGCCTGCCCAAATCAGCAGCACCTCCTTTCGTGTCGAATTATGCGTGTGAGCGCAGACTGAAGGCTTCACAGTGCTGCTCGCAATAAGGGGCGCAGTGTATGCAGCAAGAAAGGAAGAGAACAGCTAAAGATGGGGAAAGCGGAAAAGAAGGAAGTGGAAAAAGGAGAAAACTTCCGAAATTGGGGAAAACAGGTCACGGGGCCGAAAACGAGCAAGATAGGAAAGACGGCGTCGAACCCGTCGCGGGCTGAGATTAAGGGGCACAGGATTCCCGGGCACCACTGAACGAAAAAGAAAGCGAAACGCGGCAAGCGTGGCCAAGACGCAGAAAATTGCGAGTGATGTCTCTCCGTCTGATGGCGCAGCCGCTGCTCCTGCTGCTGCTGCTGCTGCTTGAAATACAAGATCCGCACTGCCTCCGGCGCCAGTTTTGGTGCGCTATCTTTTTTGTCTTTTTCGAAGGAAATGAAGAAACATGTAATTACAGTGGACGAGTATGATGATTGATTAGAATATAGCGGGATGGTATGGCATCACTGATGATAGAGATAATCATAGAGCGGTGAGCGAGAGGACTTTCTTTAATTTTAGGAGAGGTGGAGAGGTAAGCTGAAAGAACACACCTCAGGCCCGATACAAGGTGTGTGAGGGAAAGAAAAAAGACAGAAATGGAAAGAAAGAGAGAGATAAAAGATATGAGGTAATCGCACACGGTGTGTCCAAGGTCAAATACATGAGGCCTTATTAACACAGTCTGCCTGACGTCCTTTCAAAGAGGGCTATCCAGAAATTAGTACATGGGCAGAAGGACGCCCGTTGTATTAAGGGAATTACTTGTACAGGTCATAAAAGAAAAGAAATGGATGAAATAAAACGCACAATGGCGATTATTAATTCATATGTGCTGAGAAATGAGCGAAATTGTGCGAAGTAAAGCTCCACTAAGAGAATCACAGACACTAATCTCACATCGTGCCATACGTCAGTGCCTATTACACCTAAGCTGAACACGTGAGGGTTTGCGAGCTTTAAGATGAGTATACAAAGAATACATGCTCTAATGTGCACGTCGTACAGCACACGTCACACAATCCATCATTTGTTTGTCTAAAGCTTTCATGTTTCATGCAAAAAAAAAGAAAAATAAATGCGAATGTGGGGAGCAAAGCAACAGCTGCTTGCGGAAGACCATCACAACACATGCAAGATGGCTCGATACATGCGTAATCCATTATTCCGAGTGACTGTATTCAGTGTGCTCTTTTCTGTGGTGCTTTAGTTGTGTGCACTGCGCAATCAGGCGGACTAGACGTTGTGCTGGCGTGCAGTAACAGCGAAAAAGCCTGTCTAGTAGTTACTTTCCAGAGCCATGAACGAAGGTATCCACCGAAAGTACAGCGTTTGTCGTTAGCCCTGACAACACAGGTCAATAACGCCCCTAGCAAAACGGAAAGCAAGTAACAGAAATAATGTTCATGCAGTACTGAGCAGTGGATAACTGCTCACCTAAGCGTTGTAGCGACGAGATGCTTGAGGGCTAGCAGAATTAACTGCACAGAGCACCGTAATGGTAAACGATGCTCTGATCTCTGATACTCATGCTGCATGGCAAGTTGTAGTCCATCTCATTCATTGGTAGGCGCCGTGGCTGTGGCGCTGTGTCATTTGGCTAGCAGAACTGTTGATGCATCTGTGTAGGGCATCGCCATATGATGCGTTTATACATTCTGAGGCAAAGGAAACGAAATGCTGCAGGAAGCATACTTGATTTTTCAGGTATAAAGGTTGTCTCAGCTAAGGTGACTAAGTTAAAAAAACGTGCCGTTCTTCCGAATTGGTAGATGGTTAATGTTCTTAGGAGTCATTTAATGTACCGGTGAATATTTAACTTTTTCCTCCTGCTTCATTAGTCGACAACTTTTTATATATGGCTCTGAATCCTCTGGTTTGAATTAGAATGTTGTCGTAGCCATTTAGAATAGCCGAATCCACGTGCTTCTAGCAAGGTAGACTTAGCGTAGCCCTTTTACGAGTACGCGCAAGGCTCCTGTTCTGCAGAAAATCCAGTGGCGTTTTTGTGGTGGTTGTTATGAGCGAAATATGCCGATTTGTCGAGAAGGAGGCTACGTACCGCGGATAGCGGCTGTTTAGAAAACCAATTAAATCATTAGAAAACTGTTGATCAGAAGATCGCAACATGACTGAAACGTCATTAGGATTATATAAGTATATAAAGTAAATGCGCTGGAAAGAAAATTTGGGTAATTAGTTGGGGATCGAAACCCTGACACTTGAGTGGCGATTCGGACATGTTAACGCGAGACCACGCGGGAAAGGAGCTTTATATTGTATGCCGTGTGATCTTCCACATGATGATTGCGATTACGAAAGAGAAAACAGTTGCATATCTTCGTGGACAAGAGGAACAAACTGCCGCCGAGACCCATTAACGCTGTAGCGTCATACCCTTAAAGGCGGAGATTAGGAGCCCCAATTTTTTTTGGCCAAAAATGAAAGCCTGTGAATTTGAAACGCATGTATTAACTGACTGAGCTTCGCGCACTGGAATGCGCCGCTATCAGAGTGCTCTTACTCACGACCTGATAAAGAGACGCCTACTTCGCTGCTACGGTTGCTGGCAGTAGCTGGAAGAATACGTGGCTCCAGTTCCTCGGGCGATCATTTTTGCACACTCACGTGAGCTGAATGGATTCGAAAGAAATATGATAATCTCTTGCATTTTCACAAGAATAGCGTGACAGCAACGAGCTACCACGCGTATTACCACCCTGGGACACATAAAATGTTGCTTGTCCCGAAAAGAAATGAAATAAATGAGGCACTGTGATGTTTACCCGTTTGACAGCTGTTCTCGTGGGAGTGACTTGTTTCATTTTCATGATGTAGGCTTTGTTCACGTCGTTAGGAAGCTTTTCGCTGGTGTCCGTAAAGACCAATGGTTCGAGACATAGTTTCTTTCGCAGTGATTTCCGTCTAAAGGATGTGCTCGTATAAGGGTCCACTTAGGACGTTGCAGCACTGGCACCTTTTCAGCAGATTTTCTGTACAATTCCTGATGATAATGGGGGATATCCCAATCCAGTCCTTCGCAGCTTCTACATTTAATGTTTCTGTTGCTGATATGCGGTTCGCTGAGTTCTTCACATAAGCCGACAGGAAGTCGAGGAGAGTCATATAAGGTGACTTTGCAGGCCAGGCCAAGGTTCATAGCAGTCCTGCAGCAGTGTTTTCTGGACATTTGATCGAGGGTGTTGAGTTCAGCCAATAGTGAAATCGGCCTGGATATAACCTTGCTTTGGGTGGCAGCACATTTCAAATGCACTGTACCCGGAACTGAGTGCTCTGAACGTTCAGAAAGCTAAAATGCAGCTTCGTTAAAACGCATCCATTTCCAACAATACATAACTGATAAAAAGATGCACTAAACCAACTGGTAAAAAATTCACCAACCTGCCAACTCTCAGCCACTGTCTAGTGCCGTTCAACGGCACGATCATCTGAAGTTTTGCGTACGTGTAGGAATGATTACAATAAAAAATGATGCCCACGTTTGGTTTGCCGTGCGCATGTCCTTCATTCTTGGACAAAAATTTTAAATAGTGGAAAATTCTAACGTACTGTTATAGAAATATTGAAGGTAATGGCCCATTCTTCCGATGCGCAGCAAAATCTTATAATTTTTTCTATCGCTCATATCCAGGACAAATGAGAACGAAAGCTTTTTACATAAAACTTCTTTTTTTGCCGTGTTCTGTCTTCGCCTTTCACCTTTTTAAACCTTTCATCGTTTTTAGTTTTCAAGATCATTTTTTTATAACCGTAGGTTTATGGCGTGTTCCTTGTTGGCTGTTCATATTCGCATTCCTTAATTTCTTTACTTGATTTGTTGAGTTGAGTGGTTGTAAACTACCGGTGGGATTAGTCTTGCAGTTGCTGCTGGTTATGATAAAGAGCTGTGTAGGTTTTCGCTTGCTTGTTGCCGCTCCTTTTATATCCTGAGTCATTTTCATATCTAAATGGTCTTGCCCTGCTTCTGCGTCGTTGCCCCTGACAGGAAACTGTATCAATATGTTGTAATAGTTTGTTCCTAAAGAAAATTGAAAGTTCAGTGCTCTGTCTGTGTCGTCCTCCTCCATTCTTGTCCATTGTCATGTTGCGCTGGTTCTTATGAGATCAAGTTCATTCAGATGCTTCACTTCCTTCAGGCAAGACGAAACTCGCATTATACGGATGCAAAACTGCAATCAAAACGTGCAAATGAAAACGCGGGTGTTTTTTTTCTTCTTTTATAGCAAAGGACAGACATAGCAACTGTCTCACTCTTGTAGGACACCCGAACCTCGCCTTGAGGAAAGGAATGAAAGATGGAGCGGGATCAATCGTCTTGGGTGCGCTGCGCACCAGCTGTATACGCCTGGTAGGCTTCTGCTGACGTCTGGAGATCACACCTTTGAAGCGAAAGCTTCACTTCAATAGGTAAATATGATTTCGCCATGCATTGCCGGTTGGCCTTCAAGTGAGACAGAGGTCCAGTGTGGCTATAGGTCGCAGCGTTCACTGGGTGATCGACCTCTCGCGATGAGCCGTTAATTTAACTGCCACCTGCCAGGGTGGCAGAGTGGGCGTGCTGCCTAACCAGTGTGCGGAATACACTCAACGTTACAGACGTCAAGCCACGTCTATATTTGCCCGATACACCACAGCTTTCGCTCTCTAACCAGGTTCAGCAGTAACTAAACCGCAGCTAATTTTTTTTTCTGGTGCCCGTGTTCGACACGCCGCACGTGCCAGCTGCAACAGAGGTGAAATAGCGTGGCAATGTCTGCTCAGATTGGTGAAAACAGCCGGGATGAAAAAGAGCATGATATGTGCGCATGCGTGGTGAATCCGGTATGAGGGAAAGCTGGGCGGTGGGATGGGAGGAGGTGGACGCCGGGAAAATTTTCCCGCTCCGAGAGGAACATGCGACGGGTTCTCTTCCGCACAACATGCGGGCGCGCTTCCGCAGAGCAAAACGCATGCGGGCGTTCCTCCCACGGCGTACTTTTCTCTCTACTCATAGCGCACGCTCAAGGCTAAGATGAGTGCTGCTTCTATTGAAGACGTTGGGAAGCGAGCTACGCGTGAAGGAACCTTGAAAGTGAGGAGTAGCTAGAGAGCTTCGGCTGCGTATTTGCTGACTAAGCCTGTAGAGCTCCAAGAGATAATGCCGTGTTTACAAGGGACACTCGTAAGTGTCCGTCTCATTAGCTGTCTCAAAAGAGATAAGACGGTTAAGAGAGCATTTAAATTGATATTAAACTGGTAATTTATGTTTTAAAGCCCAAAAGTATTGATAAATTCTGCGGCCAATTTGCAACCAAGAAATGTATGGGACGCTAACACATCTGATGGGGCAATCTGCGAAAGCAATTGGAGTTACCTTCGACAATTATATCAAAGGTTTTTTTTTCTTTCTCTAATGAATGCTTTTACTTTACGCCAAGGTTTCACACACGCGGCAAAACTTTTACGGAGGGTACGTTGGGTGGTGAGCGGTGTTTTGGATAGAGGTGGTGGGTGGACAACTACCCAGCTAGGGGAGCGGGGGGGGGGGGGGGGGGCGTGCTGCGGAAGTGTTTACTCGGTGGTGCTTCAATAGGGCAGCTGCCTTTCTCACATTCGATTTCACCGTCGCTTTTACGTTGTGCTGGTGCGTGGGCTTCCATAAGGAGGAGGCATTGTGAAGGGCGAAGCTGGCTGGGTTGATGGTGGGTGGCGTTTATGAAGGGTAGAGTTGGGTGCGGCTAGGTAGGGGAGATGGATCGGGGAAGGGGGGGGGCGGTGCGGTGCGGTGAGGAGAAGGCTAGTGGGTTTTGTATATAGAGGCTGGTAGGTGGTAGCTTTTAATCCGCGTGGATACAGGCACGCGCCGCCATTTCTTGCATTCTTACACTACTTGCTTTACCAATGCTTGCGCAGTAAAACTGGAAAAAAGCTCACATAACTCCTTTGTAAATGACCTTGTTAGGGCTCAAGCACCTAAACATGTGATCTAAAAGGCAAAGCACAGTATAGAAAAAGTTGCAGTGGAAAGAAAAAAATATAGGTAAAAATCCAACGGCAGACAGGGAATGTAAGCTGGCGGCCTCCACGCCCGAGATGCGACGTCAGTCTCCTACTCCAGAGGGCCAGCACAAAGTTGTCCATTCTGAGAGTCTTCGTAATGACCAGTCTCGGTGTGACTGCTCCCTGCCGATGCGTGGCGCTTCCTTTTATGACTGCATCGCCTGTATTTCGCAGACATGCATGCCCCGGCTGTCCGCAGAGCATATCGCAGTTTCAAGCTTATAAAAATATAAACAAAGACAAACAAAACTAAAGAAGGGCAAACGTGCTAGCTCGCCTAAGTCGTATCTAGATTAGCCAGGTAAATCAGGGACAACTTTTATTTCTTGAATTCTTGTGAAAAAATTTCGTTACTTTTGCACAAAAATTTAGCGCTGCCCTGACGGTGATTCGTCGCCTCGCAAAGTTGCGAAGTGCGGTCTTGAAATCGCTAACAATTGCTGTAGCACCTTTCTGAACAATCCATATAGAGATGGCGGCCTCCACTGTATACTTTGTTTGCGACCAACGTGGCTGTTGCTACCTCGCGGAAGATTCCTCGCCTATCTCTATAAGGCTGCCATTGTGGCTTTTAGGGACCTGCGTCTCTTCAAGCTTCCACTTAAGCAGATTTTAGGTTCCAATTTATTAGCAAAATTCACCGTGACAGCACGGAACCTGTAGTGTGGGACACTTGTAGCTTTGTACTTTTTATAATGCGGCTAGCTGCCTACACTGCTTTACCTCATCTCTCATGGAAGACCTACATAGAAAAAGTTACTGTCAAAGCTATACATTGCGTTATTTAAAACATAATCTCAAAGGTGCGCCTTCCACGCGGCAGCCCGCATATCCAACATTTGTTCTTTCTCAACTTGACCACGCATCTTTCATTTATTCACCTTGCTCGAATATCATGACAGCTGTAGTCAGGTGAGGAGGGCTATCCACGAACCGTTATGGCAGGTGCCACAGCCTTTGAAACTTAGGCACGTGGTTTGGTACTGCATCAAACTCTAAGGCTTTCCCAGCGTCGCCTCACTTAGGCTAGCTAGCCAGAACGTTGCGATCCCACAATTCGGCACAGTAACCCTAAAATTATGATCTTCAATTGGCTCCAAGCGCAGTCATCGCCAGTGCCTTATCAAACGTATTGCATACGATTATCTTCTGTACATTATGTTTCGCATTTTGTCGTGTGAGACTTCGCCAAAAGCTCTCTTAAGGTCGGGCGTCAGAAAGGCCATAAGGCAATGAAGGCAATGAAGCGGAAAACGAACTTGCTCGCTAGCTAACAAACTGAGCGGATCTTTACCGGTGCCTCCCTCCTCTACCACCAAGCTATAGTGCATGGCTAAAAGTCCCAAGACAGTACCCCCCCCCCCCCCCCTCATAGGAAAATATCCCCCTCCCAAAATTAAACTCACCCGAGAAGAAGCCACATTCTGGAGGTGAATACCGACAGATACCATCAAAAACCTGTACTTGTACAGCCTCATCGACCCTTATAGATACCACGCCACCTGTCCCTGATGTAGCGGTAAGCCAACGCTATTCTATATTTCGGGAAGTCACGTGAGAAAACCATCCAACCTAACGACATCACCGACACATCATACGAGGAGTAGAACGCAGTCCTGACCAGCAAAGACCTGGAAGAGCAACGTGACACCATCCGACTGGTCCAAACATCAGCGCAAACCACCTGAGTCCTGAACTAAGGAGTACGCCCACCTGACTCGTCCAATATTTAAAAAACTTATAAGGCTTTGTCTCTCTCTCTCTCTCTCTTTCTTTTGATTTTCTTTCGTTAAATTACGCATTGCTGCTCTTATATACTACATTCCTCTCCCCAAACGCAGCTACAGCTTTGCGTGACGCGTGCGTCGAATTGCTGATGAACTTGCTCTTTTCGCGGTTTGCCTGCTTCCTAAACCTGTTGTGTTTTGTGCTGAGTGGATATGTGTGCCTATCCTCTCCGTAACGCCGCCCATTGTTTTCCCTGTTCTACTTTCCCTCCACCTGCAGGAACAGGTATAGATCTCTTGCCCTTGCGGTCATTGTTGTCAACTCTTTCTTCTCCATATTGCTGCTTCTCTCTTTAGCACTTTTAGCCGCCAAATGATAATTATTTGCGACGCTGGCACTCGTACTGAGAGCTGAAAGCTATTGACTTTGGAAGTTTCTGGAGGACAACTATGCCAATCACCTTTTCAGCACGGGAAATGGCCAATGAACGGCAGTTTATATGCACACGTGGGGTCCAATTTTTAGCTCTTATGTCGCTGATTTCGTGACGAACAATTCCGGTTTTATGACTAGCTGGCGTCTAGGTCATTGGCGTGCCATCATCCTCGGAGTGCCAGCCAATTGTGACTGTGAGCTGTGTTATAGAAATTCTATCGTAGTCTTTTTAGCTCGGCGGGATGGTGGGGCTGTTGATAATGCGTGTTCATAAGGATAAAACCAGCGAAAAATGTCGCACACCCGAGAGAGAATAGCACGTTACAAGGACTGGACTAAGGATGTTTCCATGTTTCCATTCTGGGCCACACGTAAGGCACGGGAAATCTCTGAGGCCTTCCAGACAGTGAAACGTGGGGATAGTTTTGTGAGTTCACCACGTATTGCACTGACGTCAAGAGTTTGATTTCCGGAATTATTATGCGTATACTGCCTTGCCTGGCTTGGTGAGTGCGTACCTGTTACTCGGCGTTATGTTACAAATAAAAAAGTTCACTAGTAAGTTTAACCCTTATCCTCTGTCGTGCGTGCATCTTTATTGACTGGTTGCATCCTTATGAGCTTTATTTTAGGTAACACTAAACGTCAGCCGCCTGCTGTCGATGTGAAATGCCCGGCAGCATTAGAACAGTGGTCACTGCACACGCCTGTATGACGAAATCTCGGATGCGCTTTCGTCACTTTGGGTATCGTTCATTATTGGCATTTTGTTTCCTTCAGAACGTCACCCTGGAACGGAATACTTCTAAAGGGAACAAAAGAAGCTAGAAAGCAATGCAGCGAAGCGATAGACATTGCAGAACGACATTCGAACAGGCGTATTTCCGCACAACTGCGTGGGAGTAGCAACTGACATATTGCTGTCGTCATCATCGCGATGCTTCTTGATGCGCTCGAAGCGTACCAGGGCATGTCTTGGGCCATATCGCTGGACACTGATATCCGAGATGCTAGATACGTATTCCCCGCGGGCTACTGACGTTTCTTTTCTTTGACATCCGCGAAAACTTCTTTTTTTTCTAGTTTCTCGAAAACTCCCCGGACGCGTATGCGCCTCTTGATATGACTTCTCCGGCGTCAGATTTCAGCACTGCCCTTTGGCAATATTCGAACACTGCCAGGTGCGTAGGATGTAGCCTGCAAACAAGCGACGGCTACTCACTGACCCTCTTAAGCGTGACGACTTGTTCGCTTTGTTCAGATATGTTTCATTTTTTAATGCTACAACATTATAAGCTTCAAAAAAATGAAAAGCGGTGTCACGTATTTCCCAGGTGGCAGGTGGCGTCACCTGCCACCTGAAAACTATGGCAGGTGTTGCACGGGAAGAGGAACCTGGGAGGGGGGTCTCATTAGTCCTACCTGTCACGTCGGGCGAAGGCATCAACATCTTAAAATGCTGCCGCATTGTCAACACACATGATAATGGAATTGTGTGTCCCTGTGAATTTTTTAAATTCTACTCAATAGTTGGTCTCCGCATAATCACCCACCAACAAAGCGGCCTACTTCATGTTCTGTTCTATATAGATTGCAGTGAAACTAACACGGCTCAGAGCGAAGAAAGCATAACATCGGCATCAGCTAGCTAGCTGCTACTATAACCACTGCTTTGCACTTTGCTACTAGCACCGTTCAGATCACGTGCAATCCGACCGAGATCGGACGTAGGCCTTTTAGAATTACACAGCTTAGGTCAGGTGCGTCGTTTAACCTGGCCCCCAAAACGATTGTCGTATTTAAGGGCAGTATTTCAGCTTCCCACTGCATCTAAGCTGTCCTTTATTTAATTTACTTTTTGGACTCAGACGCTGATAGATTCTAACTATAATAGGCGCGTTGTTGAAGCGAAAATTCATTTTTTCCTTCTTCGTATTTTTTTATTACAGAGACTTCAGTACTTGAAGCGTGCGGCGATCACACTTGCATCCATCGCGTGGTCCAATGAGGCAACGAAAGAAAAAGGTTGTTCAGCGGAAAAGGCTGCGTAGTGAAGGGAAGTGCGAGGAGAAGGGGTTGTGAGCGGCGTGTACGGGGAGGTGGCGTTGAAGCGTCTGCACCACGAGCGGCTCTTTTGCATGCACGCCCGCGAGAAGCCACGACGCCGAGCCGCCCCTTGTCGTCGACGGCGGCAGAAGAGCGCTTTGCGGATTCCGAACATGCATTTCGTCGGCGCGCATCGCCGATTGCTAGCTAGTCTGCTGCAGCCTCCTTTTCTCCTCGCCCAACCACTTCTCTCTGAGTCAAACGGACCGTGAAGAGAGAGACACGGGCGTTTATTTTTTTCTTCCAAGAGATTTTGTTTTGATTTTGCTTTCGCAAGCGCGACTTCAGCTTGGGATCTAGCCTTCTGTTTTCCTTTTTGTTATTTTCTTTATTTTCTGTCGCATTTGCTTCTGGTTCTCGCCTACTGAGAAAGCTAGTGAGAGTTTGCGAGAGTGGCGCGAAAGTGTTGCTGTACTTCTTCCGTCTCGTCGCGCGACGGGATTTGGAATGCGCGTTCCGCGTCGCTGGAGACCCCCCCCCCCCCCTTTTTTTTTCTCCCCCGGCTTTCTGTTTGTTGCTGTCGCTTTCGTTCCTTCGTTTTTACTTTTCTTGCCTATCCTTTCTATTCTTTGTCCGAAGAACAATGAAGAGACAAGAAAGCGGACCGCACAGGAGTTTCCTTTCGCGCACCCTGTAAATCGGCATTCGTGAATAGGCGTCCGTTTAGAACTTGAGAATGAGTCTAAGCACGAGACTAAGCACTGACTTCGTCCGTGAGATCGGAGACATATCTTTAGTTGATGCTGGGCCCCGAGTCGTTGATGACGGTTTTAAATGAAGGCGTGAGATATCGGTTGTGAGTGGTAAGGCATCGAAATATAGACGAGAAATTATTTCTTCGAGGAAATGCAACGCAAAAAAAGCAGTGAAAGACCTAACAGGTAGACTGAGGTTAACTCCATTCAATAATGGTCTTAGTGAAAATTGTTTCTTTGACTCCTTATGGCTATGTTGACGTTTATTCGGCAGAAAAAGACGCAATTATCTTCGAGAGAAACTGAATTTCAAAACCTTCGCGTCATTCGATTCAAACTCCAGACGTCCCTAACGAAAAGGACGGGTTGCAACCATCTTTGAATGAAAGGCATTTTAACGTAGCCTCTGAGATCGGTGTGCTTTCAAGCATTTTACTTGCAGAATTGGCCGGTGAGGGCGACACCGGTATGTTGGTTTTTTTTTATTTTTGCTAGCTTATAAACTCTCCCTTCTCGATGAAAGTGGTCTCTCTGGGATTCGAACGTTGTACTTAGAGAGAAGCCAGCTTCTCTCTGTCGTCAGTGTCCTTTTAAGAAACGAGAAAACGCCCCAGGCGCTGACACCCAACTGATTTCAGTTAGTTCCTTTACAGCATAAGCCGTGCAAGGAATCTGAGCCAGTTCTACAACAATAGGCGCCAAATTTATTGCGACGTCACAGTATCTCGTGACCGGATAACCACACGACCATACCAGGGGTAGACTGACCTTTAAGACTCTAGCACCCTTTAGCTGAGCTATCCCCTAATCTATAGTGCAGCAGAATATTCCGCTATAACGCCTTCGGTTCTCCCGTGCAGCCACTTACCATCTTTATTCATCAGTAACATAATAGTGGCGGTCAGTTTAATGACCAGCTAATGTGAAAATTCGCGGAATTCAGATAATTGCCTAGTAGTCTTCCATCTATAATCTTCATCATGACGTCCCAATTTCTCGGAAGGACACCAGTGTCGTCGTGCTACAGCTTAAAAATGAGAAATAAATTATTGTTATGCGACATGTACTAAGGCGATCTTTGTTTAATATAAAGCCAGTTGGAAGCCAGCTCTTGTATTGTCTGATCATTTTTTATGCCTATCGTTTTTAGCTTGTGGCGTTTCTTGGCCTCGAACAAATCACTCCCGGTCAACTAGTGGAGATCTTGGGTACATTTAAAAGAGATAACATCATGGCTGATGTCAAGGCCACTCGACCACTGATGGTTTAATTCACAAGGAAGGAAATGCTCTTACGAGATTAAGTCTTCGTAAGCATTTTAAATGCACGCTGAAAAATGTGAACGTTCATGAAACTGGTGCAGTTGCACATATTTTTCAAAACAGCGCGGAATTTATGCTTAGGATATCCCCGGTAACTTAAGGAAAAGGTTGAAAATATATTGGTGGGTTATACGCGCATGGAATTAAGGAGCGTTGCTAGCCTTTCTTTAGAGAATGTCGGAGTGCTACTTATAACAGTTATAATGAACGAGTAGAGCTTATGCAACTTGTTAAGGCATGAATTCAAGGCAGACTTTTAGTTAGGACGCTTTATAGCCAAACTCTGTGGTGTCATATTGATATCTTTTCTCGTTCAAAATAAAGCCCACGAACTATAAAAAAGAAATATGGAGACGATGTGACCATACGCTTGCGAGCCGCGCTATGAACGTTTTTTTTGTTTTGTCGCTAGTAACGGACCGCAGCTAGCCAGGAATCTTGCTTTCACACCGTTCAAAAGCCTCGCGTGCTTAAAGCGCCTTTTTTAAGCGCATTCAAGTCAATGAGCGTTCTATACGCTTTCGAATGGCAGCGCGCTCAGCCATTTGCTGGTCGCGGCTCGAACGTCCACCGCACCAACCTCTGCGACACATCGAATACTCAACGTGCTCACGTCAACGCTCCCACCAGACGTGCTTCACATCGAGACAAGGTTCCAAGCACCGTTCTTCGCGTCTATCAGATCTATTCTTCGCAGCGTCCGACGGCAATCATCTCGTCCACATTTCAAACGGCCGAAGCACTTTCCACATGATCACCGTGTCGTTGTACCGCGTATACAGACCTGCTCTGTCGCGTCCCGCCGCCTGCATCATAACTCGGCACATGGCTAATTCAGATGGGCAACGGAATGGAGTCTCCCCTACGCAGGCTAGAACATGTAGGTGGGCGTCCGCTCTCTGCAGGTACTACACGAAGCCCCTGCATAAAGCGTGCTCTCGAAAGCGCTGCAGTGGCGGCTCGGGTGGTAGATGCGTTGCATCTCGGTGTTTCGGCCACGGGCCGATCATCGCGGGATTACCATACTCTCCGCACCCGTATATGCGTATCCAGCGCGCCCGTCAATCAAACGGCGAGGAAAAGCGCGCTGATTATCAGCTGCGATGGAGGCGGCTCGGCGGAGCTGCGGACTTAATTGGGAGGCAGCGGCCGAGAGGAGGAAAAGGATGAGGAAAATGTGGCAGAGGCTCGTGGCGTTGAAACGCGAGTGCTTTTAATCAGGCGTCCTGGGATGGCCCGCCGCCGCCCTGTAATAATGAACTCCGTCGCCGAGAGAGATGGGAGGGGGGGGGGGGGGGGAGAGCGTTTGGGGGAGCGGCGAATAGGAGAGAGGAGGTCGGGGGAAGGCGTGCGGGCTGTCGAAGATGCTGAAGCACGGGAGAGGAGGAAAGTGAGGGGGAAGAAGAGGGAAGGTGCGCTTGTGGTCAAAGACAGTAATGCGATGGAAGTTGGAGGAAGGGGGTGATGGTATCATGTAGCCTGCGCATAATGCCCGGGTATCAACGCTGAGGCGAGGGAGTTGCTGGTTGAATGTTACGCCGCACTTTTTCAGCGTAACTTGATACGCGTCGATATGCTAGGACCAGCAAAACAGAAATCAAAGAGAATATGATTCTCTTTTGCAACAAGGTGTGTCGTTTCCTAATTCACGATTTCATTTTCTTTTTTGCTAGTTTTATGAAGCGGCTTCTTGAAAATATCCACTGAAGAAATTTCTGGGTAAATTGCAGTTGATTATATGAAAACGAGTTAGTCGAGAGGTTACGTAATACGCTTCTAATGTTGATGGCAATGCAAAACCCTAAGCCTCAGCAGTGGAAGGATGTGCTGTACAGCTCGGACCCAGGCTCTCAGCTAAAGCTTGCAGGAAAGTGCAAGGCTAGCAACAGCGCCCCGTAGAGTCATGGACTAGGCACTCCAATCACATCTTTAAGAACTCGGTTCAATAAACGTTTGTTCATTCATTAATGGCAGACATCTGGAAAGCTTGTTCCTTACACTCGTGGTCATCCTGAAAGGAGAGTGTTCTCGTGGAAGGGAACTGCGGAGATCACTCCGATAAGAAGCACACTGGCGCCGATGCCAGCAGTGGATGGTGCCACAGAAAACAAAAGAAACATTGTGCGTGTACAAGAGACCCGATGTACAGCTAGCATGACGCAGTGGCAACATTCCGTTATTTTGGGGGGATATCGTTTACCAGAGTGCTGTTTTGGAAAGTTCTTATTACACATAATAAACATATTGGTTGCATAGAATACGATCTCTCTACTCAAAAGGTATGAGAAGAGCGCCTCTACGGTACATAATCAAGAGAACTTTGCTGTGTGCTTGCGTGATTTACTTTTTGTGCTGTTTGCGTCCAGTTACCTTTAGGAGCCTCGAAAACTTAGCAGAATATTTCGATGTAATAGGAAGACGAAACCTTTTCTTTTTTTTCTAATTTGGCAATAAAATTAAGGCAGAAGTCCTTCATCATGAACATTTGATCATTGTAGTGAATTATTGTAATTTTAACATGCCAACTGCAGAAGATGTGAGCCGCGGCCAAACGAGACAAAGGTTCTAGGCAGAAGCTGTGATACGAAGGCACAAGAAATGTTCGAAGATTTCCATATAAGAAAGAGGGAGAGATTACGTCAGAAATATGGTTGTGGCACTCTTTAACATTTTTTAGGACAGCGGGACGCATGTGAATCCACTAGCCTTAAGCGCCGACAGCTGCGAACGATGCACCTACACACAATAGTTTTGCACCCTGAATACTACCGTACGACTGAACAAACCATTCCGCGTGTTTTTAACTTTATTAAATGGGCTCTTTGGTGTTCTGTGTGTTTTTACAAGCATGTGCGTGCAGTTCGACGGGGTCCAGTTTGGCAGGAAAAAAATTGTCTCGCTTTATTGCTTTTTCCTTCAGTCAGCCGCCTCATAATACTTATTGAGTGTACTTCAGTTTTAACGCAAGTTTTTTTAGGCGTCGAAAACACTGAGGTACGGCTACACACCAAATTTTAGGTGCTTTTAAGCAGTCGTTGAAATAATTCTGAACCCCCCCTTTTTTACAAAACCAATGAACAGAACTGCTTCAACATGATATAATTCATATTTCGAAGTAATTCCGAGTGCAATTTTACAATTTGTATCCCTGTGAGACATGAACAGATCCCATTCCTTATAAAGGGTAAAGATGAGTCGACGTACCTTG
Organism: Amblyomma americanum; assembly: GCA_030143305.2. Lineage (NCBI taxonomy): Eukaryota > Metazoa > Arthropoda > Arachnida > Ixodida > Ixodidae > Amblyomma > Amblyomma americanum. The sequence goes on from JARKHS020033478.1 coordinate 73,376, forward strand.
AGCGGCTTGCGTGAAGGGGCGCTATTTACGAGAGTTCATTCTTCGCATGTCCTGTTGATTTTGTTTATTTTGCTAGCTTGCAAAATAAACAAAGCCGGATGAACGTTAGCACCTATCCCGTGCCCATCCTCCCTTTTGTGTTTTTCCTGTTGTATGCGCTATAATGCTGCCTAACAACGTAAACCTCCTAGCCCGTCTACAAGACCTTTTAAATCATCTATACAGATCTCTGTATGCAGTGCATTGTTTATTAGCTTACCGCTTTTCGCCTCGTTAAGACCCCACTGCATACATATCAAATTGATGGTGAAAGAACAGCTACAGTCGCTAACATTTAGCGCATTGTTGACGCGTAGCCAGTACCTCACAACATTTAAAAGTATTCCCTCAGATTCTTAGTCCAGCTTTAGAGTGAACCGGTTTCAAGTGCTTTTCGGTAATGAACCGTGGTACAGCAGCAACAGGAGTGGAGTGCTACGGCTTCTACGGTCTCTCTCTCTCTCTCTCGGGAAATGCTGAGGAGCTGGTCATTAATTTTGGACACGCTTCCCCACTGATGAGCTCACGAAGAAATGTCAGAGATACGTGCTGACCTGATATAGATACATACTGCCCTCAGCACGTGTTACTTAAACAGGGCGCGTGCAGGCGCGATGCATTGCAACCACGACACCACCAACGCCAGATAGCGTTCATAACGTGGGTGTCGCTGTCAAGAGCGCTCGCAACGGTACTCTTTACCACAATTTGTTGAGAGCAGTGTGGAAGCTGGAAACAGGAGCCGACGGCTTTCAGGTGTCTGTATGGTTGGCTCACGGGCTACTGAGAAAACTGCAGATGTCACGAGAAAATAAAATTTGTGAAACCTAGCGCTTGTAGCTTTTGAGTTCCCTGCAAAAAAATAATTCGTTATCAGGAATTTTTGACAGATGCTACTTGCCGTCCCTAATTCTTGCGGTATATGTCGCTACAATGGTGATAGTAACATACCTTGGTATTATTCATCATAGAGATAAAGGAATGGATTTTTTCATACAATTTAGGTTCATCTCCTGAAGAAGCAAAATGTAGCGGCGTCTCGTTGGCTCGCCTGATGTTTGTTCCAGAACCCTTCAGAGCGTAAGGAATGGCCGTCTCTGGAAACGAAAAACATTCTGAGCGCGTGAAGGTGAAAAGCACACGAATTTTTTAAATCTACAGGCCCAACCACTTTTTGCCAGCGGCATCAAACAGCACCCGGACTGGGTTTTCTATTATTCAATACCATTTTTGTGAAAGCAAACAAGGAAATTGTTCAAAAATGGCGTTTTAACAAGAAGCTTACCCCACCTCAGGATGAAAGTTTAAAAGCCAATGGGTCCACACACATATGTACGTCGCGCTGTAGGTGAGTGGTTTGACGCTACTACGCACAGATAAAGAGGTTCTGGGATCGAACCTACTCTGCCGCTGTGTATTTCTATAAAAAAAATGAATACAACCCTAGACAAATAACTACTGGCATCTCTTTTGAATCGGGGTGGTGGCGAGCGCCACTTTGACGTAGTTTATTGGGATGCGCCAAGTAGCGGAAACACAAGCGAACTAAATCACTGTCCCGAATTTTTTTTTAACGTAAAAGGAACCGAGGACGAGTAAAGTTTTTGTTCTTTGGTCCAGTAAAATGTTTTCTATTTTTGTGGCTTCGTTAATGTTTCTTCTGGAGGAAAAGAGTAATTTATTGTCGAGAAAATAGGGATTAAAAACGAAAAAATACTTCTCCAGCCACTAAATTCAAACTCGTGACATCAAGGCCTCTAAAAATATTCTGTGACCATTGCTTGAATCTAAATGGTAGCTTTGCCTAGCCTCAAAGATACGCGCACGAAATCGCTCATGACGTCATCGTGGTTCATTTTGGAAAGCGGCCAGTGGCGGCGATGCCAATCTATGATTTATGGTTTATGAGAATTTAGCTTCAAAATGCGGCTCCCGCTATGAGGGACGCCGTAGTGGAGGGCTCTGGAAATTTCGACCATCTGGGATTGATCAACGTAAGCTGAAATCGCGCAGTACACGGGCCTCTAGCATTTCGCCTCCATCGAAATTCGACCGCCACTGCTAGAATCGAATCCGCCTCCTTCGGATCAGCTGCCGAGCACAATAACCACTGAGCTACAGCAGCGGCTATGCATACACGTGTCACCTGATGGCTGCTTCTAACATAGAAAACCTTCGCTTTCGTAAAAAGCGCCCTCTTCTAACGTTAGAATGCTGTTATCTATTATTTCAGGCCAACTTGAATTTCTCACCGAAGCCTCATTAACTAAGGCAAAACTGGCAATCAGTATCAGTTTATCGCTAATAGTACTAAGCAGCAATACCCTGCCGCTTAATTCGGTCTTGACCATTTGCCCAGGGGGCTCTTGCGGATGGCCCTCGCACAGGCATGTTTTTTTTTCATTCTTGTTTCCTGCTCTGCCGCGTCCACGCGCAAGCGCGGATTAGTTAGTTTGGTTTTCCCGAATTGCAGGCAACTTATAGCAGCCCAAGCGCGCCCAAGCTCGGGTCCCGTGTTGGGTGGCCTCGTTTTTTATTTTCTTTCCGGGGTCCGCGCGCCGCTCATTAGGAGTTATCGACGCGAGAACAATTTGGGACCAGGAGGCAAAAGAAGCTTGAACGACGTGCCAAGCGGAAGAAGCGGCTCCGGAAAGGCTGGCAAGCCGTAACGGAACAAGAAAACAGAACCGGAAGAAAAGGTCAGCCTCACATATCCAGTGACATGACCAAGAAAGAGAGAAAGAGGGGAGAAAAAAGAGAGGGGGAAAAGTAGGGGGGAAGAAAGGGCGGAGGACGTGACGGCGATAAACAACCTCACCTTATTTTGTGTATGTTTTTTTTTGTTTCGCTCTTTTTAACAAGCCGGCGCAGCGAATGTCCTCACACGCTCGTAGCAACACAAAAGACTAAAAGCATGGTCGTCACACGAGCAGCGTTTCTCCGGACACCGCAGCTGGAAAGGGAGGAACAAGTGTTTTGTAAGGCGAAAAACAACAACCAGGGGGGCGTGGCTTTGCTCGGTCAAGCCTTGTTTTCTTTTCTGTTTTATTGTTTGGATTCCTATTTTCTCTTTGCTCCCACTCCGTAACCTTATCTCCGTTTGGTAAAGAGGCTGCAGCTCAGCGCGCTCATTAAGCCATGTGCATCCGCACAGACACCCACACACGCACAAGCACGGACATTCAGTTTAGGACCCCCCCCCCTCTTTTTTTTCCTTTAATTTTGTTTTCCGCTCAAGTTCCTTGTCCCAGGTCCCCCGCATGCGCCAACCCAACTGTGTACAGCCTTCCTTCGTGCCCCCGATTCTTGTCGTTGTCAGCGTTTGGTGCATCTCTTAGCGTTATTTCGCTCCCAACATTGTGTCCCGTCACTGTTTAATGCGCAAATGTTTTCTTTTTTTTTTACCTAGGAAAAGCGGATACACGACAGCCGCGCACCTGATCGGTAAAGAGAGGGCGATGATTCCGGTTTGTTGCTCACGTTTAGCCCTTTTTTCCAGTTTCCGCCATCGGTCACTTCCTTTTTTTTTACTGCTCTCGCTCTCTTTTTCCCCCTCTCACGCAATCCGTTCGCGAACACGCTAAGCGCTTTTAATTGCTCGTTTATTTCGGAGCCCCGCCGCCGCTCTTGGCTTACCCGAAATGCATCACGCGCTGGTGGACGGACGGACGACGGCGCGACAATTTAAGCGCGCATAAAACGACGGCCTGTGCGTAGAACGTAAGGTTCGCCCTCTCTCCGCCTTCGCATGTTTTTTTTTGTTTTTTTAAGTTGCTTTTCCTTTTATTTCCGCGGGGTTCTGGTCAGCGCCGGTTCTCTGCGCGAACGATTAATCATAATCTGGGTGTCCCTACAGCGCCCTTTTACTCCCTGCCCACTCGCCCGCATCCTCGCCTGCGCAGCATTTACACTTACTGTACCTAGGAATGGCGGAGCTCGCTCCAGCGCTACGAGCGCCATCTGTGCGGAGAGGGGCGAAACTAATAATTAGTGGACAACCAAGCAACCAACCTAGACCCTCCCTCTAAACTTTCTCTCCCCGCACACGGGGCAGTGCGTGATAGAACCGGAGGGACGCTAACTGGCCAGCGAGCCTGCGCACACGCATACGCTCTAGGACCAAGTTTTGACCACGACGTCGTTCTCGCACGTTATTGGCTCTCGTTTCTTGATTTATGCTTTTCGTCTCCTTTTTTATTCAGCGCCACGGAGGTCCTAACATCTGCATCATGCTTTCCTGCTATTCATTAGGAACAAGTCTCTCTTTATGTTGTTCTATATTTTCGCTGCCATCATTCTCTCCATGGGCGTTTTGCTACGACTCCTTCGTTAACGCATCGCACGTGCTGCCTATGATGCTTGCACCTGAAACACAGAAACTTGTTACACGAGCCTCCGCCTTGCACTAAGCGTTTTGTTCTTCTCTCTCCTCCCCAGGACCCGACCCCTCTCACACTCTATTTCCTCCTCACCTGTTTTTCACCTTCGCACCTTGTTTGTTTGCTTGCTTGTAGCCGCTGTTAGGATGTTTCCGCCTGTAAGCACGTGAGGCGCTCGTTTCGCTCCGTCCCTTCTTCCCGAGTGGGAGACGGTGGTTAGAAGAGGAGAGGGGTACGGGCGCGTACCGTGACAAATATAGAGAGAGTGCGTGAGAGAGGGGACAGACGAGACTCGGCGGAAAACGCTGCGCTTTACCGTTTTATTTTGTTTTTATTTTCACCACCGCAGCCGCAGCACTGCCGAAGGAGCTTCATTACGCTACGAAAACCATTAAAGCATTATTGTTTTGCTTTCGGCACCTCGCTTAACAAAACAGTGTCGCTTTTTCTTTTCATTTTTTTATTTCCTGTCTCAGAGCCTGCAGCATGCCCCGAGCGGCACCCGCAAAGCTCGAAGGCACTCTCACACGCTCGCTGCGTTTTATTTGTTTCGTTTTTATTTACTTTTCCTATTTACTGCGTCTGGCGTCGCTTTCTCTTCCCCGTCACCCGGTGTAACGCTGATTGCATTGTTTGCTTCCAGCCGCACGTTTCCTCCTTTCCATCGCTCGCTGCCGGTACGTACCCTCTCCCCCTGACGCCTTGTTTGTTCACGTGCGCGAAGGGGATACATGCATCACGCAGATGCTGCTGTCGCCGCCTCCACCATGCACCATGGCCTGTTCTTTCGTACAACCTGCTACGCAATGCCTTGGTTCGGGTGCCGCGCGCGTGCTCGCGCGAACTGAAACCACCAGCAGAAAACTGCTCTTATTCTTCATTCCCGTAACGCTCGTGCTTCTCTTTGTTTTTCCGTTAATCCTTTTTTTGTGTGTGGGTTTGTTTCTCTCCAACCGTTGCCCTGGTGTACGCTTCGGGCCGCAGCGGCGGCAAACACACACTCGCCTTCATTTTCTTCTTCCTGCGGCTTGCGCCGCGATCGCAATTAAAAGTTTTTTGTTAGCAAACACAAATTTGGACACGCGACGACCCAGGGGCGGCGGCAGCGGCAGGCGAGACATGGGAGCCGCGGCGCTGTTGCTGCTGCTGCTACCTGTGTGTGCGTGTGCTGGTGGTGGGCGTTATTTGAGCGTTGGCTCTACTTGCATGAAGCGGGGCCAGAGGCGGACGAATCAGAAACAGGAGGAGCTTGTTATGGGAGCTGCACGTGAGTATGAGGGATTTCGGAGAAAAAGAGAAGCTCAACAGGGGAACAGCGAGGGAAAAAGAAAGGAAGATAGATGCGCTAAACACGGCGTTAAGGGGCTGGAAGAACGCGTTCCAAATAGTTGTGCTCAGAACACTCTGAATTTTATCGAGGATTTCTGCTTCTTTGCCGTCTGTTCCTTGTTTCCTCGTCATTATCCCTTTCTTTATCCGAGCTAACTTTTTATAACACGAAAAATCAGCAACGACTCTAGATGTATCGGCGTACAGCGCTTATCAGTGCCGCCCCCTCCAAAACAGTGGGCTCGAAGACATATGGATCGAAAATCTTTTTTATATTCGTTTATTTTCCGGCGATCTTTTCCGTTCGGCGCAGTGACCGAACGCTCCGCGAGTTCTACCTTGAACGATTAATAACTGGACGCCCCACTCCAGTTGTAGCCAACACAGTGCTGTGCGCGTGTGTGATTTAATTCCTCTAAAATGAACTAATCACGCGCACAACCTGGACACATTTCTTATTGTGTAAATAGTTGGTACATATTACTTCTCCGCCTATCCTCTCTTCCTGCCCCTCACCTCTTTCATTTCATTTCTCCATTCTGCCTGCTATCCTTCATTTCCGCTGCCCCAGCTCAGGTGATTCAGTATCGATGGCAGATGCCGGGGCTAGCAAAAATCTTTTCCTTCCTTTTTACTATTATTTTTAATAAAACCACTACCACCATTCTTGAAGCCAGCCGATATTCACGGGTTGGCCAGTCACAATTGCCAGGTGCTACCATTCACGAATAGTTATTGCGTATCATCTCTCTTCGAATCATGCCCACAGTTTCCCTCGAGTAAATTTCCTTTTTCAACGGGCTTGTTAAAGAGGCTAGTTGTCGAGAAACGTAAGATTAAATGAAAAAAATATCACCAGTGCTTACTTACTCTTGTTGCGTAAGTCGCAGAACGCGGCGAGACCTGAGTAAGCGCCTCTCACGCGCAGAGAGTGACTACTAAAGGCTATTGCTGCTCAACTCACGCTCATACTCGCGCGTCACAAATAGGTACTACATTATCGTTATCACGTGGCTACGCACTCTCACCATGCAGAGGTATTCCCTCACCTTCCCTCCCAATGCAGCGTGGCTCAGAGTTCAGGCCAACAATTTTTTAGCGGTAGAGTAGCTGCAAGTGCGTATTGACCAGACGGATGTAACACCGCGCATGACATCACGTGTTTCGAGATTTCGGACCGGGACGTCATGAGTCACGTGCTCATGACGTCGCGTGAGGTGCAACGTCATATTCAACGTGACTAAATCAGGTGGGGCGATGGTGTTCCGTCGTTAAATGGTCTACAAATGGATCTTGCTTTAAATAGCAGATAAAAGTTTGCGCGATGCCATGAAATGCGAGAACCGAGGAATAGTTTTGAGCCTGTGCTACGTAACACTCCACTTTTCACTCTTCTCACGCCATCTACATAAATAATTAGTAGCATCCCCTTACTGTCGGAGTAGTGATTACTTTCACCTAGTCATTAATTCCTAGCGTGTTAAATTTCTTCGGAATAATTGCCAGTTTTATTGCTTCCTTATCTAAACAACTGTCGTTTAGTATCGTTTCGCTACACCTCAACCTCTCAACCTCGCGTTGCGCCCACGAACGCTCATCCACCAAGCTTTGCTTGTGTACCCCGCCTCGCACACGCCGCATAGCGCACCAGGAGCCAGAACCCTCGCCCTCTGTGCTGCGCCTCGACGGTGTAAAGCTTCACTCTCGATTTCCTGGCTCTAGGCTGCGACTGCCCGCCCCTGCTTTGTCACACCTGCTGCTCCCTTCCCCTCACCCCCTTACTCTCTACCCCCTCATTTTCTCTTACTCTCTTCCTATTCCCTTCTTACACCCCTTCGCTCCGCAGACGTCTTCGCCAGCGACGTGGATGTGGTGGTCCGTGCCATTAGAAAGCGGATTTAAAACTGAGAGCTGACTGTAAAGCTGGTTTCACCACTGACTGACTCTTATTAAGGTGAAGCTGACAACCGTTTCTATGCGATGACCGCTTTTTCGTTTCGGATACAAGTACAACTAACCACCACAGTACAACATCGTTCTGATTAAAGGCGCTACCGGTCTCAATGTAGTAAGTCAAGAGGCGTTTCGACAAGAAAAAATCTCGAGGAATACGCAAAATAAGCAGTGGGAAGCGCGGCCGGAAGGACACAAGCGCATTGTCTGTGTGCCTTCAGTTGTATTTGTTATGTTTCATGCACTTGCAGGATATCACCGGTATGTCGGTAGGTCGGCGAATTTTTTTGGCCGGTTTTCATTAACATGCGCTTCCTTTTTGTTTGGGCAATTGGAAATTAAGTTTGTTAAAAATATCGTAATCCGTCGAGCTGCGTGTATTTCTATTACTGTGCTAAAGGGTAGTCAGGGATTCGTTTTTTTATTCACACAGGCGGCGTTTTATAGAAAGCGATGTCTAGAAATGCCCGTGGACTCAGACTTTGGCGTATGGTGACGAGCCTGACATGCCTGGAAATAACTGAGAGCTCTCCACAAAAGTCCTCTCATGATAACGCGTAGATGTCACACAGAAATAAGCATATTTTTTGTGCGAAATATTACAGCTATGAGTAAATGAAACAATTTGGGAACATGGGATGGAAAAATATTACTAATGAAATTTTGCGTGAGGTTCAAGTCACGATATTCTTACTGTTTTACAGGATATCCCCAAGAACTAAAGGAGCAAAATTATATAGCACAACTGACTTCTATTTTTGCCACTTATTGTAGATTTCAGCCTGACGACATCATTTAGAAAAGTGTATCATCGCTCAGTGCGGTTCTAGTCATTATTTTCAGCACTGTACCGAAGCATTGAGCACAGCGTACGCACTGTTGACAGTGCAGAACGATACGCTTTTCTGATCATCAGGTGTTTCGGAGCACTTTGACGAATGACCGCCGCGAACCAGAGTGCTTAGTGGAGCTACACAATTTGCCGTTGGCCCGAGATGCTTCACTGAGTCCATATTCATTTAGGCAGCAGTGGTGCGGAAATGACTGAGGACTGCTAAGACTACCGACGTGCTTTGAATGTGAAAGCATTGTTAATTATTTCAATTTATTTTTATTTTTCTCATCTTTTGTAATGACAGACTTACTGTTTAGCATACAGCCGTAAGGCAACACATATAATAGGTTCACCTTCGTCCATCAAAAAGCAACGCGGTTTTGTAGACTATGGATTGCCTTGCAGTCTGAAAGCCCCGGGTTCAATTCACCGTACCTTTGGAAGAAAATTTTTCTTTTATAGCGGGAGCTACACTGGGCTACCAGTCGAGCATTTCGCGGTACATGGGAGAGGCCAGTTGTGCGCATGCGCCGTTACCATGGCAACCGGAAGGGAGCAAGGTGCGGCGTGCGTTTTGCCGTAGCCGCAGACGCGCGCCAGCTCCACCGTCGACGCCGAGCGTGACGTCACGAGGATGAGCAGTTGTGCGCATGCGCCGATTCTATCGTAACCAGACAGACACCAAAGCTGCGCCGCGTTCTTCGTCGCCGCCTCGCCGCATGCCGCTCTATTACCCGGACCGTGCTTCGCATGATCAGCATTGCGTATAAAAGGCGGAGATGTAATGGGCGTCTGTATCACAACGTTTCACATGCATGCAGGGAAGGAGAGTCCGCCGCTGCTAAACGGCGGTATATACAAGAGAATATTAACTCTTCCGATCCAGAAGTTGTCACCTGGCACTTGGCTACTCAACAAAAAGAGGATGAGCGTCACAACACGAAGTGAGCAGCGGAGTCGCCCGAACAGAGAGAGGAACGCCTTGCCAAACGGAGATGCCAGACTGCCGAGCGTAATAGACGGCGCATAGCCGCCGAAATGGAGCCTATGGAAGGCGTCAGTCAACGGGAACCAACCGAAGAGGATGTGAAGGCCGGTCATGTGGCTGATCACACGATTCGAGTTTCCGAAAAACAAGCTCAGCCAGGGAAAGGTACCTCTCGCTACGTGTATCCTGGCGTAGCCGAGCTAAGCCACTGGCAATTTTTTTTCTTTTATACCACGGTGACGACATATGGGATTTTTAGGACCACTCTGCTGGTCGACACCGACGTGGGGATTTGTCACCGATGAGCCTTATATATTGCTTTCGATTTAAAATAGCAGCTTGTTCTTTGCTCTTTTCGCACTACAGAAACAGCTCGCACAAAGATAGAATCTATAAGACACGATGCCGCTAGCACAGCTCTAAATTTTCTATTTTTTTTCCGAGTTGAATTCATCACATTAAATATTTGTTTTTAGGTCACCAGGTCACCATCTAATAAAGTACCGAAATTTCTTCGATGTATGGAGAAAATATCCGTAAATGCTTCGGTGCGCTATGTTTCGCCGTCGTCTTGATTAGTGACCCCGTCTTCTTCAAGTCTTTAAAGTTTTAAGACATCGCGCTAAACACACAAAGCGGACTTCTCTCGCACTTGTGCGGGGATTCTTCATGCTTAGCTTTATATTTACTCTGGCTTGGTGTAATTCCTAGTTGGTGTTTGTTCTTTGTAACAACGTGAAGATTGGTTAATGTTGCTTCTTCGTTTTTCGTTCTTCACATTCCAAAACTTACTCAGACAGGAAGTCTACCAGTGGCCTCACTAGGGCGAAAAGCACCTGATGGATAGGCCTAGCGTGTATTTAAGAAAGTGATATATATATATATATATATATATATATATATTATATATATATATATAATATATATATATATATATATATATATATATATATATGGAGCTAACAGTCACCGAAACCAAGGTGCATAGGAGAATGTGTATTTTTTTATGTTTTGTGCTTATGAGTGGGACAATAATACTTAGAATAATCTATCGCTTAAAGAAAATTATTTATAAAGCAGCAGAAAAAACAACCATGCCGCCGGTGGGATCCGAACCCACGACCTCCGAATATCGCGTCCGGTGCTCTACCAATTGAGCTACGGCGACGGCTGTTCAATCTGCTGCTCTCTTGGGTATTTATGTTTACTGGGTGTAAGCGAACCTTGAGAGTGTTCACCAGTGCCACCCTCATTCAATATATATATATATATATATATATAATATATATATATATATATATATATATATATATATATATATATATATATATATTATATATATATATATATATATATATATATATATGGTTTGGTTTAAAGGGGGGTTAACGTCCCAAAGCGACTCAGGCTATGAGAGCCAACGTAGTGAAGGGCCCCGGAAATTACGACCACCTGGGGTTCTTTAACGTTACACTGACATCGCGCAGTACACGGGCCTGGCCTCTAGAATTTAGAATATATATATATATATATATATATATATATATATATATATATATATATATATATATATATATATATATATATATATATATATATATATATATATATATATATATATATATATATATATATATAATATATATATATATATATATATATATATATATATATATATATATAGCAATTGTTGGTTGTAAGCTGCCGGAAAATCGGAAAAGCACTTGCCGGTTGTACGCTGGAAGGCTTGACTCGAACACGAACAACATCAATTTCGGTGTAGGTGGAAGACGTAAGAAAATCGAGCGGGGCACTTCGTAGGCTAGGTGGGTCCCCTGTATAAGCACGCTGTAAGGGCTAGTGTAAGGGGAGACGAGGTTTTGAAAGTAGTCGTCGAGATAACGCCAGATAAAGGTGAGCGACCCAGAAAAAAATGTGTATGTTTTTGAAGCGCGAAGCGTCACTTCGCTCACGTAAAGCATTCGTCGCGTAGGATAGAGAATGACCTTGAACGACCTTCAGCCCAACCACATTAGAAGCGTATGACCAAATGTGGTACAGTTATGGTGCGAAACCCTTGAGCCCTGACTTGACCCACGACCTTTAGTTGATCTTTGACCTTTTTTGTTGCGTAAGCTTTGGGTTCACTTTGATCTTAAGAACATCCCATGGGGTGATGTGAAGCCATGTGATGACATCCGATGGGGGTATCGTAAGACCATGTGATACTACGTCATAGCAGCGTGGCCATGTGGGTGTATATAGAACGGCTGTCGCGAGCGTGTAGCGGAGCAGCCTTGGACGAGCCTCAGACGCTTAGCAAGCGTCCTTGGCTTTCGCTGAATTCAACGGTTAGCCAAATTAAGCCACTGCCAGCTTTTCCAGCGCTCGTAAACCGACTTTTGATATATATATGTGACGCGAAGAGGTGCCCGCAGTAAAGTTGGCTCGCCAGCTCAGCTTGTGCGATGGCAACTGGTCCGTTCTGTTAAGATGAGGCAGCTGCTGCGGTTGCTATGTGCCCACACCGCAAGGAAGTCTGCGAAGAAAGTCATCATAGATCATGATGGTTGGACACGACTATGAAATGTCGAAAGAGCAGCCAAGGGTGTAATTTGGCAACAGCACACACTGACGCGAAACACTCGTGTTCAGTGATGGAGTAATTGCGCTCGGCAGTGGGAAGTGTCACAGCGCTGTCTGCAAAAAAAAATAGAAAAAAAGATGAAACGGTGAAGATGTCGGAACGCGAAGAAAAATAGGCAAAAAGTAGCATAAGGAAGATTCTTGACCCGATCGCTGTAGTCAGCTAATACGTGCAGAGAGTTCGTATAGCCAACGTTCGGCTAAGGTATTCAGTGAAGCCATTGGTCTGGGGATAATAGGCCGTTATCGGCGTGTGCCTTCCCAATACGAGCACAAGATATCACCGACGATTTTTTATAGAAAGTAGCGGCCTCGACCGGTGAGTGGTTGTTGTGAAGCACCGTTGTGAAGGATAACGTCTTTACAGGAGAAAACATAAAACATCGGCAGTGCCCCTTGTACGCTACGATAACGTTATAGCGCACCTGGTCGCGGTCCACTTATTGCTTGAATGCGAAATAAGAGAGTGGACCCAGGAGATCAAGGCAAACCCGATAAATGGGTTCGAAAGGAATGCAAGTTGGATGACAACAAAAACAACATATTGTAAATTCTGCGGTTTAAAGTCCCGAAGTGACACAGCGGCCATGAGGCACGCCAGAGCGGAGAGGTCCTGGGTAATCTAAACCACCTGGGGTTCTATAACGTGCGCTGACATCGCACAACACACGTTCGTTTACGTATTTAATTTTCCTTCCCGTACAGCGACCCGCCGCGGTGGCTCAGTGGTTAGGGCGCTTGACAGCTGATCCGGAGTACCCGGGTTCGAACCCGACCGTGGCGGCAACGTTTCGATGGAGGCGAAACGCTAAGGCGCCCGTGTGCTGTGGGATGTCAGTGCGCGTAAATCTGCTGCTGCTGTTGCTGATAGGAAGAAAGGAAAGGAAAGTGCACGGGTCTGCCTACTGTCTCAAGCCGAACCACGCTCACTGCCGATGCTGAATGTAGTAGAGTTAAAGGATAGGAGAGCAAAGAGTCAAAGAAAAAACGCGCTGCGCTAATATACCTCGGGCAGATCCCGGAGGCAGTGCAATACCGGGACAACCCGTGCCAGAGTGTTTCAAGCCAAGCACACCGCCATATTCCAAAAATAAGTTTAATATCCTGGTGGGTCCAAGGACCCGCAGCAGATTTCATTAAATCAGGTATCAGATATCAGGTATCAGGTATGTGCACGTAAAATATTCCCGGGCAGTCGAGATTATTTCGGAGCCCTCCACTTCGGCAACTCTTTCTTCCTTTCTTCTCATAGTCCCTCTTTTATCTGTTTTCTCATGGCGCGGTTCAGGTTTCCGCCGATATGTGAGACAGATATTGCCCCATTTCTTTTCCCTAAAACTCAATTTTCAATTTTACAGAGTTCCCGGGTTCGAACCCGACCGCGGCGGCTGCGTTTTTAATGGAGGCAAAACGCTAAGGTGGCCGTGTGCTGCGCGATGTCAGTGCACATAAATATCCCAAGGTGGTCGAAATTATTCCAGAGCCCTCCACAACGGCACCTCTTTCTTCCTTTCTTCTTTCACTCTCTCCTTTATCCCTTCCTTACGTCGCGGTTCAGGTGTCCAACGACATGAGACAGATACTGCGCCATTTCCTTTGAACAAAAAACTAATTATTATTATTATTAATTTTTCCTCTTACGGCGCAGGAAAATGAAATAAAATTGATTTCAAGGAATGGAGATCACGCCGGTCTCACACATATCAGTGGACACCGGAAAGGATTTCCTATGCGCGGTGCCGTGCTACTTCGACGCCGACAGCTTTTCGACCGAACAGCTGTATATGCTGTCGCGTAGCAAACACACAGCGGCTCCTGAGAGGCTGCTGTCATGGTCACGACTACAAGTGATGGAGTGATCCTGGGAGAGCTCTGAACGCGTGGCGGGTCGGACGCTGGGTGACCGCTCTCGGAACACTGATTGCGAGCGCGCTACTCTACATGATCCTGAAGGCCCCGCTCACACATTTCTCACACCATAGTGCATTCTTTACAAATGCCCTGTGACATAAACACACTCGTACCGTCTCACCGGGGGTCATATATGCATTAATTCTTCAGCGAACCAGAAAGTGCTAAGCACTCGTAATTTTTAAGGCGTAAGCCTTTCTTGGTTTGTGAGTGGTGTGAGCGGAAGTTGTACACGGAAGCGAGCAAGCCGGCCAGCCTGCCATTCCTGTCGGGTAGGGTGGGGATGAAGTTAGGAAAGAGGGGCGGGGGTAATTTGAGGGGCAAGCTCACACCATGTGGTAGGTGTCCGCAAAAGACCCTCCCCCTAAAGTGAAAACTCCCCTGAGAATGCCGGATTGAAAGGCTTTAGTACTGCCTGGCACAGTACCGTGTTGGTGTACAGAGGGAGAAGCCATCGCTCCTCCGCCTTTTTGAGGCCTTTTAGAGGTTGAGGGTTAGTGGCCGCCCAAAGTTAGGTATAGGAGGGAACTCTCCCGGAAAGTAATAGCAGGTTTGAGTTCTTCGTCCTGCGCTCGTTGAAGTTCAGGCGATGCGCGGTGAGTGAGCGCGCGGGCGGCAGAGTCAGCTGCCTCACTCCCCTTAATGCCTAGATGCGCTGGGACCCATACAATGGTGCGGTGCGTTGAAAAGCCCTGATACTCCCAAGTTTCCAGAATTTTGAAGGCCGTGTATGGTATGCGGCTTTGTTCAATGTTCCGGTAGGCGCTCTGAGAGCCAGTGGTGATGATTCGAGACTCTCCATCCACGGCAGCCAACGCGATAGTGTTTTCCTCCGCGTGAATAATGTTTGAGGCGTGGAACGTGAGGCCCTTAACGGGTTTGTCTTGGCGAACGAAGGCTGTGGTGTACCAGCTCCCGTGGCGTGGGCCAGCCGCATCCACGTAGAACACTCCCGGCTTGGTGCCCCATTGATGTGAGATGGCCTCCGGCCGTGTTAGATGGCGGCTGTCTGGAGTGTTCTTTGCCATGTTGGTAGGGAGGGTGCGGACGTTCAATGCGGAGCGCTAGGCTTCGAGGATGTGCACCTGCTCTTTCGTACGTTCTGTGTATGAGATATGTAGGCGGGCCAGGAGGCGGCTGCAATAATAATATTAATAATAATAATTGGGTTTTGGGGAAAAGAAATGACGCAGTATCTGTCTCATATCTAGTTGGACACCTGAACCACGCGGTAAGGGAAGGGATAAATGGCTGCAAATTTGAGAATTGGTTTTTGGGGAAAGGAAACGGTGCAGTACCTCACATTTCGGCTGACACCTGAACTGCGCAGTAAGGAAAAAAGATGAAGAAGGTAGTGAAAGAAAAAAGCAAGGAAGAGGTGCCGTAGTGGAGGTCTCCGGAATAAGTTCGACCACCTGGGGATCTTTAACGTGGACTGACATCCCACAGCGCACGGGCGCCTTTGCGTTTCGCCTCCATCGAAACGCTGTGGCCGCGGTCGGGTTCGAACCCGGGAAGTCCGGATCTGTAGCCGATCGCCCCAACCAATGAGCCACCGCGGCCGGTAACGAGGCGGCTGCGTCTGTTTTGCTGAGTCGCAAGAATTGATTGTTAAGGTGGACCTCTAGTAGCTCCTCAAGAGTGTTGGTCATCCCCAAGTTGAGGATACGCTGGTTGGACGTGGCAATGAAAAGATCGAAGGCTCGCATATATTTTGCGGAGAATTACCTCGAGGGAATTCTCATCAGAGGAGATTTCGGAGGTGGAGATATGGGGTAAGTGGTTTTATTAAAATAATAATAAACAGGAAGGAAAAGATTTTTGCCAGCCCCGGTATCTGCCATCGATACTGAAGCACCTGAGCTGGGGCAGCGGAAATAAAGGATAGCAGTCAGGATGGAGAAATGAAATGAAAGAGTTGAGGGGACAGGAAGAGAGGATAGGGGATAAGGGCCGAGTGGAGAATCCGACTCCTTACGAATGGATTCGCCGGCCGCGTTTCGATAAAAGCGAAATGCAAAAAGTTCCGCTGTGCTTTGCGATGCCGGTGCACGTCAAAAGATACCTAGGTGGTCGAAATTACCACCTTCCTTCCTTCCTTTACGGTGCGGCACAGGTCTCCACCGAGAAGTGACACAGCTGTTGCATCATTTCCTTTTCCCAAAAAACCACTCACGTATCAAGTATATCCTCCCTAAACTTTTAACGCTAAAGCATTATTAGTCCCATTACGAGCAAAACCGGCGCCGAATATGTGTGTGTGTGTGTGTGCGTGTGTGCGTGTGCGCGTGTGTGTGCGTGCGTGCGTGCGTGCGTGCGCGCGCGCGTGTGTGTGTGTGCGCGCGTGCGCGCGCACGCATGGGCACTCGCACATGACGAAGAAAATCCCAATGATGGCACGAAAACTGGTGACGTAATCAAGCGGCCGTATGATGCGCTCCACCAGAAAAGCCGTTTCTTCCCGCCCCCGGCACGCAGGCCTGGGAGACGGAGAGTTGCGCGTACGCGGTTAGAGGCAGGCTGGCAGTCCTTGACCTGTAGCGGCCTCTTGCGCCCGACGGACGGTGGTGCGCTGGAGCTCAGGGTCCGGGCTTCTTAGCTGGGTCTCCCATGCTTCTCCACTATCATTTTTTATGCCCGCCCCGGCAGAATTTGGGCACTCCCAAATTTTGTGGTCGAGGGTTCCTCTCCCCACACAGTGTGTGCTTCGATCATGCGACCTCAGCTCAGGGTACACGTGGTAAGCCCACATTGGGTTCATAGATGTGTTGGTTTCTAGCTGCCTCCACGCAACAGCTTCTCTGTTGTTTAATTTTGGGTCTGGAAGGGGTGGGGGTGCCAGTCTATGTCCAAATTTGTAATGGTTAACAATTTCGCCGTAATTTTGCAGGTGCTCCTCTTTCCCACATTGCTCGGTGTCTCTACGGCTACGCGGAAATAGAGAACTCGGGCTAGCTCGTGAGCCGCCTCGTTACCTGGGGGGGGGGGGGGGGGCGGTGGCGTGTGCGGGTGTCAAAATTAAATGAATTTTCCTATCAGCGGTTGTTGGCTAAGGATCTTCACCGCTTCCGGGGAGAGCCTGCCTCTTCCAAAATTTTTAATGGCAGTTTTACTTTCGCTTACGACGATCTTTTCTTTTGTTCCTACTCAGGCGAGTGTCATAGCAAATTCCTCTGCAGTCTCCATGTTGCGACCCGGAAGGCTGCCGTGGAGACTGGAGCCCCTTGGCCGTTGACGACCGAAGCTACTGCCGGTCCCGTCCAGCCACCCGCCGCATCAACAGAAAGCAGAGAACTACCATTTCATTCAATCCCATACATTACATGTCGTTCGCCTATATATACTCGCCAGTGGCAGACTTCCACGTGGCGCCACTTTTCCCGACATTCGTAGCAAATTTGTGACGCGACCGTTTGTCGTACAGCGTTGAGGGTGGTGTCATGCTGCAGTCCGATTGAAGGCTAGCTTGCAACAGGGGTTAAAACCGATTACATATGCATGCCTTCCCAGGCTTCTCTACCAAAAGAGTAATGCAACCGTACGTCGCACTGCTTTGCGGGTGTTTATACTTCTGTGGACAACACGCGGAACGCTGTGCGAGGGTATAGCTTTCATAAATTTGAAGAAATAATAATAATAATAATAATAATAATAATTGGTTTTGGGGGGAAAGGAAATGGCGCAGTATCTGTCTCATATATCGTTGGACACCTGAACCGCGCCGTCAAGGAAGGGATAAAGGAGGGAGTGAGAGAAGAAAGGAAGAAGAGGTGCCGCAGTGGAGGGCTCCGGAATAATTTCGACCACCTGGGGATTTTTAACGAGCACTGACATCGCACAGCACACGGGCGCCTTAGCGTTTTGCCTCCATAAAAACGCAGCCGCCGCGGTCGGGTTCGAATAAATTTGAAGAAAAGAATATTAATGCATGTACAAACATAACGCGTAAACGTTGCACTGCACTCAGAGACAGTAATGGTTTAGCATTCCCCGCACGTAGGCAGTCTTAAGTACTCTGCAGAGTTTTTGTGAATTAGAAAATTGATGATAATAATAATAGTAATATTAATAGTGATTATAATAGGTTTTGGGGGAAGGAAATTGGTTTTGAGGGGAAGGAAATGGCGCAGTATCTGTCCCGTATATCGGCGGACACCTGGACCACGTCGTAAGGGAAGGGATAAAGGAGAGAGTGAAAGAAAAAAAGGAAGAAAGAGGTGCCGTAGTGGAGGGCTCCGGAATAATTTCAACCACCTGGGGATCTTTAACGTGCACTGACATCGCACAGCACACGGGCGCCTGAGCGTTTTGCCTCCACAAGAACGCTGCCGCCGCAGTCGGGTTCGAACCCGGGAACACCGGATCAGTAAACTGGAAAATGGGAAAGTTAGAAATTAAGTTAGAAAATTAAATTAGAATTCAATTAGAATTAAAATAGAAATTAAATTTGTAAATTTAAAATTGGTTTTTGAGGAAAGGAAATGGTGCAGTAACGTCCTCACATCTCGGGTACACCCGAACCATGCTGTGAGGAAAGGGATAAAGGAGGGAGTTAAAGAAGAAAAGAACAAAGAGGTGTCGTTGTGAAGGACTACGGAATTATTTCGACCACCTGGGGAACTTTAACGTGCACTGACATCGCACAGCACACGGGCGCCTGAGCGTTTCCCCACAATCGAAACGCAGCCGCCACGGTCGGGTTCCAAACCGGGAACTCCGGATCAGTAGCCGAGCGCTCTAACCACTCAGAAACCACGGCGGGGCTGAGGAGAAGGCGCAGAACCGGCTCCCTGACACCTGACACCTCAATAACGCTTTGACGTAAGGGACACTGGTGACAGACATCCATAATCCCATTTCCTTCACTACGCACCTCTTTCTATCATTCTTCTTTAACTGGCACCTTCTTCTCTTCACTTTCGGGTGTCCACCGGTTTGGGTGTCCACCTAGGGGTGACAATTACTGCGCCATTGTTTTTATTCAAAAACGCAACACCAAGTTTAAAATGAAATATGACCCACCACGGTGGCTCGTCTACTGCGCCGGTATATACAGAATTGAACCAGACCGCGGCGGCCGCGTTTAGATAAAGACGAAATAAAAAAAAAACCCATAGTCTGTATTGTGCACGTTAAGGATCCCCAGGCTGCCGAAGTTATTCCGGAGACGACCATCGTGGCACCTCTTTCTTCTTTCTGTCCTCCTTTATTCCTTCCCTTACGACGCGGATAGAGTGTCCACGGAAATAAGTGACGCAGTTAGTGCGTCATTTCCTTTCCTCAGAACGAATTTTCAATTTTCATAACGATAATAGTATTAATTGGTTTTGGGGAAAGGAAATAGCGCACTGTCTCATCTATCGGTGGACACCAGAACCGCGCCGTAAGGGAAGGGATAAAGGAGGAGTGAAAGAAGAAAGGAAGAAAGAGGTGCCGTAGTGGTGGGCTATGGAATAATTTTGACCACCTAGGGATCTGTAACGTGCACTGACATCGCACAGCACACGGGCGCCTTAGCGTTATGCCTACATAAAAACGCAGCCGCCACGGTCGGGTTCGAACCCGGGAACTTCGGATCAGTAGCCGAGCGCGCTAACCACTCAGCCACCGCGGCGGGTGGAATTTTCGGAATGAAAGCTTTTTCCGGCACGCAATTTAGGAGAGCGCTCACTGGCCAGTCTTTTTTTTTTCAAGACAAGTAATATATGAAACCTGGCTCAACATAGCGATTATAAGGATTTAGCCTCACCGAATGGCTATTTATAATTAAACCTTGATGCTAGAGGTACAATGAAGTTCCGCTAATAAAAAAATGGCATTGAATTTTCATCTTTTACCAGAAATTTTACCAGAAAAACATTAGGGCTGCCAGCCAACGTAGTTGTTTCCAAAATCATAGTTTCTCTGGTGAGGAATTGGGACAAGTTGGCTCCCATAGCGGTTGTCACGGATTCACTTCTGTACGTTCCCTGTATCTGCAAATCCTGTTATTCAAGGATGAACTGAATTGAAAATTGTTTCACATGCCGGTGGATACCATATTAGCGCCGTAAAAGAAGGCACGAAGTTGGGAGAGAAAGAATGAAAAAAAGAAAATTGCCACTGGCTTAGCTCCGCTATTTCAAGATGTACCTAGCGGGAGGTACGTTTCTCTGGCTGAGCTTGTTCTGGTAATGCCAAATGCAATTTTTCATACATTGAATTACTCACAGGTGTGAAGTCCTTTTGGTGCCCCAGTCTGTCGCAGACACTACAAATGTATCCAAACGGATTGTTCAGAAAGTCTGCTTCAAATGTCCGGGTCGCAGATGCACTTTCGGAAACCCGGATGGTGTGATCAGTCACACGACGGGCCTCCCGTTGACGGATTGGTTCCTGTTGACTGACGTCTTCCATAGGGCTTCATCTCGGCGGCTATGCGGCGTCTATTATGCTCGGCAGTCTGGCGTCGCCGTTTGGCAAGGCGTTCCCCTGTCTGTTCGGCGTCTCCACTGCTCTCTTCGCCTTCTGACGCTCATTCTCTGTTTATTGAGTAGCCAACAGCCAGGCGACAACCTCAGGATCGGAAGAGTTATTGTTCTCTTGTCCATACCGCCGTTCAGCAGCGGCTGGACTTCCTTCTGTGCATCTATATCAAGCGCGTCGATACAGCCTCGGATTACATCTCCGCCTTTTATACTCAATGCTGCGCATGCGACGACGCGCGGTTCGGGTGATAGGGCGGCGTGCGGCGAGGCGGTGGTGACAAAAGCGGCGCAGGTGCGGCGTCTCTCTGGTTACGATAGTATCGGCGCATGCGCACAACTGCTCATCCGCGTGACGTCACATTCACCTTCGACGGTGGAGAGGGCGCGTGGCAGCGGCGGCGGCGGCGACGAAGCGTGCGGCGCATTTACTGCTCCTCTCCGGTTGCCATGGTAACGGCGCATGCGCACAACTGGCCTCTCGCATGTACCGCGAAATGATCGACTGGTAGTCGAGTGTACCTCCCACTACAAAATACGGGTGGCCCGATGGAGACTTTAAGGAAAGGACGCCTGTCTCATATGTCTCGACGGACACCCGAACCGGGCCGTAAGGGAAGGAAAATGAAATTAACAATTGCTTTTAAGGAAAGGAAATGAGATCTGTCTCATATTTCTCGCTGCATACCCGCCGCGGTGGTTCAGTGGTTAGGGCGCTCGACTACAAATCCGGAGTTCCCGGGTTCGAACCCGACCGCGGCGGCTGCGCTTTTATGGAGGCAAAACACTAAGGCGCCCGTGTGCTGTGCGATGTCAGTGCACGGTAAAGATCCACAGGTGGTCGGAATTATGCCGGAGCCCTCCGCTACGGCACCTATTTCTCTCTTTCTTCTTTCACTGCCTCCTTCGTACCTTCCCTTACGGCGCGGTTCAGGTGTCCAACGATATATGAGACAGATACTGCGCCATTTCCTTTCCCCCCAAGAAACCAATTATTACCTGGATCGCGCTGTAAGAGAAGGAAAAATCGGCCAATCAATCGATCGATCGATCGGACAATTGATAAATCAATCGATCAATCAATAAATAGATCGATCGATGATCAATCAATCAAACTAACAGTGATCAATCAATCTAACTATCAATCAATCAAACAATCAATCGGTGATCAATCAATCGATCAATCAATCAATCTATCCATCAATCAATCATTAACGCTATCACGCCGCGGTCGGGTTCAGGTGTCCGCCGATATATGAGACAGCTACTGCGCAATTTCCTTTCCCCCAAAACAGATTTTCAACAACACTGAGGAAGAGAGTAAGGAACGTGCCACGCCTTTCCTTCTCAAAACCGACCCTTTCCGTCGAGTAATTGACTCAACCAGCATTCTGTCTAACTTCCGGCCGTGGGGGTCGAATTGCTTTGGAAGCGATATTCTAGAAGCTCGTGTAGTGTTCTATGTCAGTGGACATTAAACAGCATATCGACGAAATTATCCTAAGCCCTCCACTACGGCTTCCCTCATAGCCTGAGTCGCTTTGGGACCTTAAACCAAGTAAAGCATAAACATTCCGTTTAGGTCATGTAAACACTTGCAATGAACCACAATGTGCTTGAAAAATTATGAGATCAATGTGGCACCCGCAATGGAGGAATCTGTAAGCAGAGACGCGTCGTCGCCTCTCTTTGCCTATGTTAATCAAGTTCCCTCATTGCCCATTTTGAGTTTTCAAACTTGGAGGCACGCTTTGTTTTCAAATTTGGCGCCACGCTTCGCTCTATCCACACTTCCGGTTTTTCAAATTTGGCGGCACGCTTTAGCTCCGCCCACTTCCAGCATTTTCAAGTTTGGCGCCACTTTTGCTCCAGCCCCGCCTACGTTTCGGACATTTTTGTTCTAATTAATTACCAAATTAACCCACCTTAACCATTTTGTCTCTTGTACATCCTGTTTCGATGCTCTATTCAAAGATACCATTGTTTTTCTGATATACCAACTAGTTCATCCGTTATAGGACCGAGATTATCTAGTCCACGCCGAAACCGCCTACATAGCCATACAATGCTTACGCATTAAAAGTACGATGCAATTGATGTGTTTTTTTAAATTCCACCAGCTGATAGCCACATCTAACAACATTTTATGCCACACACCCGTCGCGATTATGATGCACTAGTGTCAACGAGGCTCACGCTCATTTTTCCACGGGTCGCTAGTTCACCCAGCTAGTCACAGACCTCCTTCAGCCATCAGTTCGGCCGTTTTCCTGTCGTTCTCCGTACGTGACAGTACATCTACACTCCGTCTACTCTTACTTCTCTAAACGCGGAGTCAAACTGCAACCAGCTCCGCTCTGTTTCCCGCCGAATGCACGCTCCAAACCGGAGAGCAACTGTCGCGCCGCCGTGGCAATGAAACGCATGGCCTAATGATGAACCCTGTTGTAATTAACGACGCCCGGGCGCGCATATCTCAACAGAGCCGCTCATTACTTGTGCGGCAGCGGCGCAGGCATGGCATCGCCGCCGACAACCGACGTGCTGCGCGCGCGGCAAACAAGCAAAACAAGCGAGCGCAGTTTTAAGCAGCCTGGCAACAGACGCCACGTGTGGACGGCATAGGCAGAGAATGGGATTGGCCTTATTCGGCTCCTGTCAGCGCTGCCGCGATGAAGCTTTGTCGGCGTATTTCGTATTGTTTTTCCAATAATAATACTAATTGGTTTTGGGGAAAAGAAACGGCGCAGTATCTGTCTCATATATCGTTGGACACCTGAACCGCGCCATAAGGGAAGGGATAAAGGAGGGAGTGAAAGAAGAAAGGAAGAAGAGGTGCCGTAGTGGAGGGCTCCGGAATAATTTCGACCACCTGGGTTGGTTGGTTGTGAAACTTTATTTCCAGCGGATATAGAGGAGCGACACGTAGTCGCCCCCCGCTTAAACGGCGGCCGCTATCCCTTGGGCAGCGGCGGCGTCTTCAGCCAGCTGGAGGAGCTTGATCTGTATCCCCGGGTCGGGGCTGAGCAATAGAGCCTCCCAATGAGCAGAGTCGGTAATGAAGTGACTGGCGGGTAGGGACTGCGGGCAGTTCCAGATCATATGATTTAGATCGGCTTTCGCATCACAATTTTTGCATTTCTTTGAGTAGAGTCCTTCCGAATAGAAGCTACACAATTGGGGATTTGGATAGGTGTTAGTTTGAAGTTTACGCCAGGCTTTGGCCTGTTGCTTGGAGAGCGTTTTATCTGCTGGGGGGAATCTGAGTCTTGCAAGCCCTTAGTGCTGCAGGATTTCTCTGTAAGAAAACAACCTGTCCTTGCCAGAGTATAGGGTGGGTGGGCTGCACGACCCAGCTCGGCGGGACAGTTCTCGAGCTAGGTTATGAGCCGCCTCATTACCAGCAAGGGAAGCATGAGCAGGCGTCCAGATTAGGCGAATGCGCCGCGTGGGCTGATACTTTAGCAGAATCCGTGCTGCTTGTGGGGAAATTCTTCCAAACGTGTAGTTACGTATGGCCAATTTTGAGTCGCTGACAATGGTTTCTGCCGAGGATCCCACAATGGCTGGAGCGATGGCTGTTTCTTCTCCAACATGTGTGTGCTGAGTGCGTATAGTGCCCCCAGTTATGAGTGTACCAGTTATGAGTGTACCTGGGGATCTTTAACGTGCACTGACATCGCACAGCACACGGGCGCCTTAGCGTTTTTCCTCCATAAAAACGCAGCCGCCGCGGTCGGGTTCGAACCCGGGAACTCCAGATCAGTAGTCAAGTGCCCTAACCACTCAGCCACCGCGGCGGGTAACATTGTTTTTCTAATAATTGTTTTTTTTTTGGGAAAGGAAATGGCGCAGTATCTGTCTCATATATCGTTGGACACCTGAACCGCGCCGTAGGGGAAGGGATAAGGGAGGGAGTGAAAGAAGAAAGGAAGAAGGAGGTGCCGTAGTGGAGGGCTCCGGAATAATTTCGACCACTTGGGGACCTTTAACGTGCACTGACATTCTACATCCGTGTTTTGGGGGGACCCCGGTAATTTTGACTTGGAGTGGAAAGAAGGAATGGTTTAAAAAAGCTGGTTGGCTTTCTAAGATTGAGTCAATGTGCTCAAGCAGCATGAGTGGTATGCGGACATCTGCAATCGGTTTAGTCGTTTATTGAACCTTACCGGCGTAAATAGCATTGTGTAATAGGGTTTATAATATCAAAGTGAATGTCAGTAAACAAGAGACAAAGCACTTAACTGACTTTGGAGTTGCAAAACATGAATGCGGAAACAAATGTGCGTATTATTACGCGAAATATTCCTTATTGATGACTTACCAATATCTCTAGAACATATTGCTTGATTATATGAATATTTATCAAATATAATCTTTATCACTATGTACAGATTAAGACACGCTTAAAGGACCCTGGGGGAGGTACCAAAGTAAAAGCTGAGGGATATCTCCAGAAACATACACGCTGTATTGCGCTAATTAGTTGACAGCCGATTTATTTAAAATGCCACCCGAAAGAAGCTCGGCGATATTTAGGCTTCTGATTCTGACTAGCAACAAAGCTCTAATATGCGTATTTTCTGCTATTCAAGCCTTGAAGCTTATCTAACTCGGATCCAAAAATTTTCAAGGAATTCTTTCCAGCAACAATTTAAACAAAACAAATTCAAACAAAGTCTAGATGCATATTGTGAAATATGAGAAATCTGACGTTAATTACAGAGTATTTGTTTGTGCAAAAATCACACAAAAATTTCCACCTTGCAAACGAAAGGGCCGGAATTTCTACTAGCTAGACCACACCACAAAGGA
Organism: Amblyomma americanum; assembly: GCA_030143305.2. Lineage (NCBI taxonomy): Eukaryota > Metazoa > Arthropoda > Arachnida > Ixodida > Ixodidae > Amblyomma > Amblyomma americanum. Next base: position 98,735 of record JARKHS020033478.1, read on the forward strand.
TGTTTTTATGTTGCATGAGAAGGTCGCAAAACCCGTATACAAATATCGCAGGAAATTTGCAAAGCAGGTAAAGACATTGAAAAATCCATAAGCATTTGCGAAATCTGGTGAGGTGGGAGAGATAATTTTAAAACTAAAGGTTTTGTCTCTACAAACCAGAGAGAAAATTTTGTCGGAAAACAGCATATAAATCAAATTACAAGCTACTTAACTGGTTCTAAATCTCAATCAGTGACTGTATAAAAAAGTAAGCACATTAAACGAAACGTCCAACAATTCCAGATGAAAAAGCGAAAAAGAAAGTAAACTGTTCATTCAGTGATACTCTAAACTACTTGGCATACACGAAGGAACTCAGGAACATATAACTGCAGGGAGTAACCGCCATAAAAGAACCCATGTGTACCAGTAGCAGAGCAGGGGAGTCCATCCCTGCTACCTGAAATGAAGCCACTGAGCAATATCGGCGACATCTAGTGCGTCATTTGCATACCATAATTACTACATTAGGGAAGAACACGGCAGCACTCTGGACCTCGACCTTTATAAGGAGCTGGGCACTTTGTGTGGTCAGAAATCGAGATAATATTGTGATGGTTATATTTTGTTTGTCTTTTAAAAATAAGAAAAGAAGGTAGCCCATCAATTCTTACATCTTCAGCGTTCTAAGATAGCAGAAGAATCGAGTTTCAACGAAACTCGATGATGAAACTGAAATGATGTTTCAGGAACAGTAACAGATTATAATCACCCACTTTCGCGCGGTGTACACTTTAAAAGCGCGCTACAAAGAATCAGACAAAAAGAAAATTATGCGCTGTGTGTTTCACAGCGCATTATTTTTTTTGTCTGTTTCACAGCTTATCATTTCTAACAGAGCTCTCAGAACAACGACCTGTAGAGTTTCCAGGCAAAAAAACAACAACATGAAATGCCGGCACACAGTACATGAAGTTGCATTCCTAGCCGCTTTATTGAGAGAACAAATTCAATTTTAGAGAAATTTTTAAAAATAATTTTTTCTGGCACAGCGCACGCGCTTTTGGCATAAAGTAACATAACTTGAGTTTCTTCACGACCTGCTCAGTAATACATCTTGAACGAACCATCAATGAAATTTTTAATGTACAGAATCGGCATCTCAACTGAACAGTGTAGCAACAGTTCAGTAAAAAGAGTTACTTTTGCATACACAACGCATGTAGCAGCAGTATCTATGTAAAAGAAATCATGGGCAAATGTTTTAAATACGAGTGGAGCTAGACGGAATCTCGGAGTCACACTTAGTCAATTTGCGCAACTGTCTCCTGTGGCTAAAATATCAATAGATAAGTTGAACGCCAGTGACATAAAAGTCATATGAAATCATTTCAGGAAGTAAGCCTTCCTGGTCAGAGGAAGCGAAGGCAAGTCAACAAAAAGGAAAAAAAAACAACATCAAGAGTTAACAAACGTTCAAAAGGTTTCAACGTTTTTTTGAGAATTAGGTTATTGATCTTATTGTTTATGCCAGCAGCGGCTCTGCCAGCATATTTTTGGTAAAAGCTTGTTCCGGTTTAGTTACTTCGCACTCAGCAATTCTGGACAAAAGCATATTTGAACGGGAAAAACTTTATGAACGCAATTTTTTGTATATTGTAAGATTTTACTATTGCAATTAATATATCCGGAGTTCTCTAGTCGGTAGGTTTAGATTTTTTGCTATTAACGTTTTTGCTATCGTCAAAAGCGTTCCCAATTGGTTTTCTAAGGCAGTGTTAACTGTTCGATGCGACCGATGGAAAACCTTTAAAAGAAAGACGTTGCTACACCCCGGGAGAATGGATCATTACCTTCAATATTTTAATAACAGTACCTTTCAATATTTCTAATTTCAATTTTTCAATATTCAAAAATTTTGTCCAAAGATGTTGGACATGTTACGCTTGTCAAGAAAACTAGGCATTCCGCGAAAGATAGTCTCTTTCGGGCGCCTCGGAAACGCGAAGCGCAGGATGATCCCGCATGTCGCAGCCCTTACAGAAGTACTCAAAAACCAGACTGAAAACCAAACCTCTCAACGAAAGAAAATAAAGCAGAGACGGGTTGAAAAGGGGCGCTCCGGGGGGGGGGGGGGGATTACGGCCTTGTACGCACAGTCGGGCAGCACCGGACCGCAACCGCTCTCCCAGGGAAACGAGCGATGGTCGAAGGAGCGCACAGCACAGCTAAGGCCGGGCCCGAAATGAGGGAGCCGAAGGAGGAGAAGGGCGAGCACAGCAGAGGCTAGCGAACGAGGGAGGGAGGGAGCTGGCGAAGCAGCGCTCACGCGGGTTCCCGCAGACGCGCAGCGAGGTTCAATGAAAGACGCGTCGGCTGGAAGGAGCGCCGGCAACGCTGGGCGTGGGAAGCAGTTCTGGCGGCGGTGGCTAGATGGGAAGAAGGGAGCACAAGCGGGAGAACGGGGAGAGAAAACGGGTTGAGAGAGTAAGGGAGGGAGAGGAAAGAGCCCGGAGAAGCGGGCTGGAGATGAGGTTGAGGGAGGAGGGGGCTTTTGCTCCATGTAAGGCGGCGATGAGGGGAGGAGGGAAGAAGGAGGTCGTGGGGAAGAAAGGAAGTGGTGTGTGCGTTTCGGGAGCGCTGGTGAAAGCGAGGTTGGGGAGGGGGGGTTCTGGAGACCGAGAACTTCGATCCAGCACCACAGCTGCTGCCGCCGTCGAAACAGTGGGCGCGCTGAGGAAGCCTGGGGTGGCTGTTGCGGTGCGCGCGAGGAGCTGTGGGGAAGGAGGGTGGGGAAAAACAGGAGCGCACGCACGCCGCCGTTCACGACAACGGTGGCAGCGGGGGAAACGGCGCAGCCGTTCGGGTTTTCCTGCCCAAAGGGGTGGATAGGGAGTCGAGGGACGAAAGGGGAAGGAGGGGGGTCGGTCGGTTCCGGTGAATGGGGAGCGAAGGGAAATGAAGGCCCAGGCGCTTTTCTGCACGGCAGCACCGCGCGCGCGTCGTCTCCTCCCCAAATAAGCACGCAAGGAGCGACCACCGTCGTCAGAGAGAGGCCCGTTGTGCACTACGCGCGCTGGGAGTGCTTGCGTGTGTGTTTGTGAGTACCTTCCACAGGCCCGGTGCTTGTGGTGGTCGTGGCGGCGGTCGCTGGAGCGCGAGCGTGTGCGCTCGCGTGGCCAGCCCTTCCCTTTCCTCAGCATTCCACGCGGCTTGAGCATCGCCGGTTCAGTGGAAGGCCATCGAGAGAACGCGGTCTATAAGCGCTGCTACTGATCTAGGAGCGGACGTGTACGCATTTTAGGTGCAAGTAATCTGATCCGACTTCGCTACCTTGATATATTGCGTACTTCCTCTGATCAGACGTCCAGTGTCCACAGGATGATGTCTGAGGCGCTTTTATGTTACAGTGCTTGCTTTATAACGGACTTCCCGGAAGGTGAAAAGCCTCGCTGTCGTTTAATGTCTTTAAAAAAATTTGTCGGCTGGTAAACGAGAGTTTTCGCCCACATAGGCCGCAAAGTCGGCTATCCAGAGAATGTTCCCTGCTTGGTGATGTTATCCGGGTGACCTGAGTACTTTGGTTATTAAGGTAAGCGCTCTCGCCACTTTTATACGAGGGAGGAAGAAAGGAGGAATGGTTCGAAGTAGGAGCTCATGGTTTATTTCTTGCGGTCACTTAAGTATTCCTGCTGTAAGAGGTAGCCGAACCTCTATGACAATGACGTACCATCCCGGCAGCATACGGGTGGCAGTGGTGTCTTTCCAAGGGAAGTGAAAAGCAAAAAGCAGAATAATTCTCGTATGAGCATCAAGAACAGTTTGTGACAGTTCCATCATTTATAACACATCCACCAAAACATATGCAGCTAGTTTATTTCTATATATCAAACAGCGAAAAGGACAATTTACGCGTGGTTGTTTGCGCATCCAAAAGAACACATGCGAGTCCGCTGGGTTTGGTTCACAATAATGGCTTGAAAACTAAACATTTTGACAGATTTGCATGTCTGGTTCGGTTTGAAGACTTATAATGAACTGCACATCTCCAACCAAAAATTTTAACTTACTCCAACGTTTCGAAGCCGCCTCGGCTCCTTCATCAGGGGTGACTGAGGGCAATAGCTAGCGTCTTTTAAGTATGGAGGGGGGGGGGGGGGGTCAAAGGAATGACAGCTGTGACGCGAAAGGCGCGAGGGAGGAAGAGGGGGTTTAGGCTGTTAGTCACGCTGCCGCACTGCAGTGAGGTGGTGAATCGCGACTTTTCTTCGGTTGAGTTGAAGAGTGAAGTCCCTGGGCATATACTGGGGGCAGGTTTCCTTTTGTGCGGTTGATATTGTTTGGGGTGGTTTGGATATGCCAGGATTCCAGAAGGAGCCTTTTTTGGTAATTTGTTTCGGTTCCGAGGATGCGGGTTTCTTCGAAGTTGATTCTATGGTCGGAGTCTTCGGAAAGTTTGGCTACTGGATTGCGCTCTCTTGCGAATTTGCGGACGTCGTTTTTATGTTGCCGAATTCTTTCTTTGAAATTTTTGGTTTCGCCGATGTAGCTTGCGTCGGAGTCGGCGCATGGAATTTGGTAGACAATGCCTCGGGGTATTTCTCTCGGCGGCCGCTCTTTGGGAACAGGTAGGCAAAGCCCAACAGTGTTTGTGGGCTTGTGCGCAACCTGGAGACCCGATTTTTTCAGAATTCGGGCGATGGTTTCGCTGACACCTCCGACATAAGGTAAACTGACGTATTTTGGTGGTGGCGTTGGTCTTTGTGCGTTGATTTCTTGACGAATGTTGTGCTTTTGACGTCGAATGGTTTTTGAATAAAGTATTTTGGGTAGCCGTTCATGATGAGTTATTTGAATACCGTTCGTTGTTCTTTTTTTCTGTCAAGCTCTGTGCTGCAGTGTGTCTCCACTCTTCTGAACAGCGTCTTCGCCAGTGATGCTTTATGAACTGTCGGAAGTGGAGATACCGGCCTGAGTGAGTTGGTTTGCGGTATACGGAGAATGGAAGGGCATTGTGGTTTCGGGACACGAGGACGTCCAAAAACGGCAGGGAGTCTTCTTCTTCCACCTCTAGCGTGAACTGAATGTCAGGTTCTACGGAGTTTAAATGACGAAGAAAATTTTGAGTTTCAGATCTTTTGATGACAGCGAAGCAGTCGTCGATATGCCTGAGGAAAATCTTTTGTTTCGGGTGGAATGAGTTGAGGGCTCGTTTTTCGATGTTTTCCATGGTTAAATTTGCCATGACGACAGAGATGGATGCTCCCATTGGTGTTCCTTTCACTTGTCGGTAAAATTCCCCGTTGGACGAGAAGTATGTGTTTGATAGGCACAACTCCAGGAGGCGGCACACATCATTTACACTCAGCGGCGTTCGTGCGCTGAGTGTGTCGTCGCGTTGTAGGGCGTCTCGGGTAGTGGTCACCGCAAGCTTCACAGGGATGTTCGTGAAAAGGGACACCATGTCGAAGGAGACAAGGCCTTCGTCGGCCTCAAGGGTGGCTTGGGACACCAGTTCGATGAAGTGACTGGAATGACGGATATGGGTCGCTGTTTTTCCTGCGATTGGGGATATGAGCTTGTGAAGGTATTCTGACAACGAGCGAAGAGGGGAACACCGATAGTCGACAATCGGGCGCAAAGGGATCCCCGGTTTGTGGACTTTGGGCAGGCCGTAGAATGCTGGAGCCGATCCGTTGGTGCTCAATAACTGAAGGTAGAGGCTTCGGAAGGTGGGGTGGTTTTGGAATACTTCTTTCAATGTTTTGTTTAGCCTTGCTTGGGTAGTGGTTGTGGGTTCCTTCAATTTTTCATATTCTTGACTGCTGAGTAAGGTGGATATTTTCTCTTCGTAGTCCCGTCTGTCCAGAACGATTGTTGTGTTGCCCTTGTCCGCTGGGAGGATCAATATGTTGATGTCTGTCCTGAGGTCTTGCAGGGCTTCCCTTTCATCCGGTGGTAGGTTTGATTCTTTTCGGTGTGCTTGCACTGAATTAAGTACTCCTATTGTTTTGAGCCTGACCTCTTCTCGTACACCAGTTTCCATTTGCCGGATACCTACTTCAAGCGCAGATACGATTGCTGGAAGGGGGTGGGGGGTCTGTTCACCTGGAGGTTGAATTTGTGTCCCTTGGCTAGGATTGACGTTTCGGCTGTTGTGAGCATCCTGGAGGAGAAGTTGGCGACCAGGTCAGAATTGTCCGGTGGGGAATGTTCCGACCGGCGTGAAGTTGAAGATACCACTGCCGTGATTACCTACCGCGGCGACTCAGTGGTTACAGCGTTCGGCTTCAGAGGCCGAGAACATGGGTTCAATCCCGGCCGTGTTTCGACGGACGCGAAATGCGAAATACACCCGTGTGCTGTGCATGGTGAATGCACATTAAAGAACCCCACGTGCTCGCAAAATATTGCAGAGCCCTCCACTGGGGGCCTCTTTCACTTTGGTAAGCTCCAAAGCTTACTTCATCACTTCCATCAGGCACGGTACAGCTAGCCACCGGGAATGAGACAAGTTACCGTGCCTTTCCATTTCCTCAAAAATATTATTATTCTCGCTGGCTTTACGCGTGCGGGCAAGGCGCAACCCTCTCTCAGTTTTTTCCAGATATGCCGAATCCCATTAAAGTTCGGACTCAGTCCGACAACCTGCAGTGGTGGTCGGAATGCGCTGAGCAGGAACGGCGAAGTGATGCGGCAGCACATGAAAGAGACATGACGCAGAGTAAAGCGCAAGGAAACATACGCATATGCGGACAACGCATGATGATCCCGGTGTTCGCGAAGAACTAGTCTATAGACGGCGTCCCCGCAGTCACTACCCCGAATTTAGAGTAATAGACAACAATGTACGATAAATTTACCATTATAGCATTTTTGTAGCGATAGCTACAGTACGCCACCTCTTCGAGCCTTCAGCGTGGTCCCCGTGGTCACTCCTGTTCACGTGGTTGGTCACGTGGTGCGGAGCAGCTGCCGGTAGCGCGGCACGGAGCGCTGGCGAAACCGAGCTGCAATAGCTGTGCGCATGCGCCGTGTGAAGTGGGACGAAAATGAAGAAGGAACACCCATCAAAACGGAGCGGCGAAAGACTGACTGTGCAATTCGATTGGGCGAGTTCCACTCGGCCAGACGTAGCTATCGCGTCACTCCAGGTTTAACCAGAGCTAGACAAGAGTTATTTTTCTATAACAGCAAACTCACAAATACGCCGCAGCCATCACTGATATCATCGTCAGCCCTACTATGGCCCCTGCTGGACAAAGGCCTTGCCCATATCTCACCGATTACTACGGTCTATGCCATATGTCTTCAGAAATACAAAACTCTCTGCGTGAGTAGATTGCATTTCCTTAATTAGAATATTAAATTTATGTTTCGATTTACAGTTTTTCAAGCTTTTTTAATCAACATACAGCATTTTGCTTTGGTCGTGATCAAAAGTCCCAGATGCTGGGACTTTCGAGATAAAGATCATCATCGTTTTAAAGATCGTTATTAAGTTCAAGATCATTATCATTAGTTCAGAAACCCCAGGGTAGGTTACCTAAATGGGCCAGTTGTCAAGACACCTAATGGAGAACCACAATAATAAAATTGAAAACTCATAAATATCTTTGTGAAACTACATAACAAGCACGTAAAAAAAACAATTCGTGAGCCGGTTAATATGCCCTTGCCGTTTTTATTTTAGTGAGCACTTGGTTGTACATTTAAATCATAAATCACCATGACCTTTTGACCAATGCTTGCTCTTCAATAAAACATTCAATGAATGCGCCTCTGCTCAATAAAAGGTCATGAAATTCACACAAAAGCTTCTTGAGGTCGTGCCCAACTGAGAGGCTCACGGCACAATACTCGCCATCTGCCCTCTGAATAAATGTCTGGAAGACCACTTTTGAGCATGATGATTTCACATCCAAAACTGAAGAAAGAGGTCGAAAAGTGGGCAGGTAGTATACAGGGCGTCTATCCTAAGACTTTACACAATTCTTAAAAATAGGCTCCTTGGCATAGCATTGTCAGAGGTGTAGTACTTCACAATACAGCCAAGACGTGCTAACTAGCAGCCTGGTAACCAATATTGATTTGTTAAAATTTTAACTACTGCTCTTCTGGGTTCCATATTTTTAAGAGGCGTGTAGCCCATCAGAAGTAATATCCGTGTTAGTTTTTAGAATTTCAAAAACGCAATTACCCTCGGCGCTGTGACTTAACCAATTTTTACTACATCGCGCCAAAACACCTGCGCTTTCGAGAAGCTTGCAGGCAAAGCAACCTCTCCGGAGGACGTAACTCGTCGAAATACGCAAAATTTGTTGTGCCACAGCGCCGAGGGTAAAAGCGTTTTCTAAATTTATAAAAACTGATAAGGATACTACTTACGGCGGCCTATGCGCCCCTCAGTAATTAGGGAGCCGAAGAATTATAATTAAAAAGCTAACTATTCAATAATAGTTAATCAGCTTGCTGGTTAGCATGTATTACCTGTATTCTTAAGTACTACGCCACTGACAATGCTATGCGGAACAAAGCGCTGTTCTAAATAAAAAAGCCTATTTTTAAAAATTGTGCAAAGTGTAAGGTGAAACACACTCTATATGCAAAGGGGCGACACACCGATCTCCTCTTGAAGAGCCACCACTAGCTGGCAATGTAAGGAACACGCATTAGTCACGTGCCTTGTAGGACGCGTGCGGCGTCTGAGCCACGTGCTTTCTACTTGGCCTCTTTTTAGACCACTCGTTGTCCAAATAAGTCCTTGACCAACGAAGAAATTACCATCACACGCTTCCAGACAAACACATTCTCATACCTTATTTTAATGCACAAGATACATCAGAAGATACATGAGAACGCATGCCCATTCTGCGGAGAACACCCAAGCTTATATCACACAGTGTGGGAATTAAAAAAAAAACAAGCAATACCGAAAATACCAAACACTACACACGAACAGTAGGAAAATGCATTATACAGCTCGGACGTCGACTACCAGAAGAACGCAGTCATCAGGGCTCAAGTGGCAGCAGTCTTCAGTGGAGCCTTGAACAGAGGAAGTTACTCACACGCCGTCATCTAAGATATTTGTAAAAATAAGGTTGTTACCATTACACCTCATAACGCGGATGAGAGCACACCCAAGCGCGCATGCTGTGATAATGAGGTTTTATCGTTGCCGGTAAGCTTTGCCATAGTTGGGCGGCATGATTAGATGAACTCTGTGGTCTGGTTCAATATCCAGAGGTAGTGTTACTATCGCTGCGTGCCATTTTGCGAACGCCTGTAAAATCACTGTCGTGCAGCGGAACTAGTGTGCCTATCGTGTAAAAAAAAATCTGTGTCTGGTGTGTCGATGCACCGAAGTGATCATGAGCAGACCCATCCCGGTGGCTCAGTAGTTAATGCGCTTGTCTACTGGGCCAGAGTACCCGCGTTCGAACCCGACCCTGGCGGCCGCGTTTCGATGGAGGCGAAACGCAAAGGCGCCCGTGTGATGGGCGATGTCAGTGAACGTTAAAGATCTCCATGTGGTGGTGGTAAAACTTTATTGTATGCATTGGGTCGGGTTTTAGAGGAGAATGGCGGTTTTCACCGCTCTCTTGCCTGGGTGGTAGCCCTCACTCCGGGACACCATTAGCGGTAGCCGCTGCCCGCGCTCATTGATCCGGAGCCCTCTGGGACTCCAAGTCCAAGCAGCTGGACAAGGTCGCCTCACAGCCCTCTCTTGTTGGCTGATTTACTCTCTTTATTTGCGGATTTTTCTGGGAGGCGCATACCATATGATATGCGTCTGCCCACATCTCACAAAATTTACAGTACCCCGAAAAAGTTGGCTATATGTGTTTTAGAATCGCAAGGCTTAGAAACGACCCCGTTTGCAGCCTTCTGAGGTATCGTTCCTCAGTTCTATCTAGGCCCTTGGCGGCCTCTGAGAACATCTACCTGTTGAGGCGCAGATATGCTGTAATGTCCGCATATGTGGTAAGCGGATTCGGTACAGGAGTCTCGATGGAGTCTGGGAATTCAGTGTGGAACTCCAGGGGAGAGACGCTCGGGCGGCTGTGTGAGTAGCCTCGTTCCCTTCTATTCCCTGGTTTCCGGGAACCCGTACCAATTGCTTTGTTCTCTGCATTGAGCTCATTTCCGTGTTTGCTAAAATTTTGCTGGCAAGCGGCGCTATTCTTCCCCTTATACAATTTCGACAGGCGTGTTGAGAATCAGAAATTATGTGTGCGGTGTCGGAGTGAGTGGCTGCCATTGCTATCGCCACTTACTCGGCTAACATAACTTTACTAGTTTTCACCGAGAGTCCATCCACCTGCTTACCCTCTTGTATGGCCACGACGGTGCAGATGCCCTCTTGCGTAGGGCCCGCCGAGTCTACATAATACGTGCCATTGTTGCTGCCGTAATACTTCTCTATAGCTCTAGCTCTGGCTTCTCTCCTACCTTGATTGTGCTCGGGATGCATGTTTTTTGGTATTGATTTAACTAGTAGTTTATCTCTCCAGTCCTAGAGAATGTCCCCTTTCTCTTCTGTAGTTGGTGGATGCGCTATGTGCAGATCCTCGAGGACTCGTGTACCAACTTTGGTCGTTGATAACCGCATTTTTTGGCTTGTTTAATGAGCTTCGAGTAGTTCCTAGGTGGCGAAGGCGATCAGTGGACGTCTTAGAGGGGAGTTCCGGCATCTTCTTGATGGCCACTCTTACTATTACGTCGAATTATGCCTATTACGTCTAATTCACTCCCTCCTTCATTCCTTCTCTTACGGCGTGGTTACGATATCCACGACGAGATGCAAAACAGTTACTGCGTCATTTCCTACCATCAAAATAAATATCCTAATTTTTTACGCTCACAGAGTTTGGCTACGATGGCTATACCACAGTGCTGCGGCTCCCAGGAGGGGGGGGGGGGCGGCTTCCTGAGCCCACTTGCCACAAATCCCGACATTCTGTGGCAATAAATTTGCTTCTCTCTCTCTCTCTCTATACTTCGCGCAAGGCTACAGATGTGACCAGTGCTGCCATGATTGCAAAAAAGGGTCGTATGTCTGCACATACGCCAGCGATGAGTGTGCGGCTGTAGATGTAAGATAACTTCGCACACTCGCGTGCGTAGTTTCTGCCGCGTTGCCACATCAACGGTACTCACTGCTTCGAGAAAAGCATCTTCATTGTTGTCGTCTCCATTTTTTTGGTGCTGATTACATGTGAGCTCTGGAGAGACAGCCGTCAGGGGCGTATTTGCAAACGGAGTTGTAGATTAGCGTGGCGTCGATTTCATGCAGGAGAGGGGCCCGGTGTGAAAGTCGTCCAGCTGGGTCCATGAGACTGGTGAGCACCTGGAGCCGGTGTCCGTACAAGTAAGATCCGAAGATTGTACCGCTTGCAAACAGTGCAGCTCTATGAGAACAATTGTAAACAAAGTGTCTGTAATAAGCACGGAGGCCGAAGAGCCATGACACAGAGTTCTGGTCCGATGGTGTGGGGAAGGAGGCAACGGCGACTGTTTTATCGGGGAGCATTATGGGTATTGCGTTCCTGAAGAGGTGGCTGAGAAATTTCAGTTTGTCATAAGCAAACTGACAATTCGTTGATTTGAAATTAACGCCGGCGCTCCTGAGGATGATTTCTAAAAATATAATGGCCTGCAGCTCGGTACTTCTCCTCCGACTATTAACGTTATATTTCTTTTCCATGCACGGTGCCTTAAAAGGTACTGACAAATTTTTTGAGTGTCCATTTTTTTTGCCTTAAAAAAGATCTATGGGTCTACTAATTATGAAAATTAGCTCAGAACATGAGTTCGGAGCGTTAATAATTAGTTGCAAATGTTTTTGTACCGGCAGTTTGAAACCTGACAACCTTGACTACCACAATCCCAATGACGTCGGCGTCACCGAAAAGCAGTCGTTGTTCCTAAGAACAGCCGCTCGGTTTGGACACGTCACAGTAATTGCATCATGACGTCACTCGATGCGGGTGGAAATTCCAAGCGGCTCCACGGACAACATTCAAAATCGTTTGAAATTAAGTTCCACTCAACGAGTGCTACTAAAACTTGGCAGAAGGCATTTCTTTACATCCATGCAACAAATCTTGTCGCTTGTTCGCATTCGGAATTTTGTGCCTGTACCACTTCAAGGGCCCAGCTGAGAGGTTTCAACTAGTTTTAACGAAGACTACCTCTTCAATGCACTACATAACTTGCACAACCGTTCATCCTTCCCTCTGCGTCCACTCGCATTCGAGAACAAAGCCTCATCGACGCCTTTACTGTTCTCAAACCCCTTTAAGCGGCTCAGTCCTGAGTTTCAAACCAGCGGCAAAAAATATTCGTCCGAAATAACCGCTCGACTTTTCGACCCGGCAAAATCTGTCCCGCGTCAGTCTCCAGCCGGGTCGTTGAGGCTAGCCCCAGTGTCGCTTCTTTCGCTCTATATCGGGCAGAGATATCGCATATAACGCTTCCTTCCAAACAATCTGCTTCCGCTGTGATTTTGGTCTTCAACCAGGTGCAACGCACCTCTGCGCATCTGTATTTCGCTCACATACTGCGTCTTTAAAGCTATCTTGCTGAAGAAAGGCGCAACAATGTATCAAGCCAAAAATAATATTAATTAACGGTTATGGGTTTTTTTGCCCCTGGTAATCATATTGCAATACAAGCTAGGTGCTGGAAGTGGGATCTTACTGAAATGAAGCCGTATAGAAACGTGATGGCACACTTTGATGCCTATTTTCCTTAGGGCCAATAAAGTGCACAGCATTTAAACGCCCCAGTCAAAACTTGCGCGCAATATCCCGTAACCTAGAGCCCTGTCATGATTAGGCTGATGGCGCAAAATATGGAAGCATAAAAGCTCTTCAAGTCTTAATATAAGGCACACCGCAACTACAATTTTCTTGAATAAAACGGAAGGTTTGGGTTGGTTTATGGGGGTTTAACGTCCCAAAGCGACTCAGGCTATGAGAGACGCCGCAGTGAAGGGCTCCGGAAATTTCGACCACCTGGGGTTCTTTAACGTACACTGACATCGCACAGTACACGAGCCTCTAGAATTTTGCCTCCATAGAAATTCGACCGCCACGGCCGGGGAATAAAACGGAAGGCCATTTCACTCAATGCTAACATTTTTCATGCTCGAAAATAGAGTATTGTACAATATTCGCATTAGAATTCAGTGAACGTTAAATCTAGCTAATACATCGTTGCACTCATACTAAAACATTTAGGGAACTGAAATACGTGCGATGCCAGCACACGTTAAAGGTCCCCAGGTGGTTGAAATTATTATGAGACCTGCACAACGGCACCTCTTTCTCTCTATCTTCTTTCACTCAAACCTTCCTGCCTTTCCTTACGGCGTGGTTCGGGTGTCCACGGAGATATGTGAGACAACTACTGCGCCATTTCCTTTCTTCAAAAACGAATTTTCAGCAATCCGCACGGGCATATATTGCTTTTTTGAAGTTACCTTCCAGCGGTGTGGTGCTTCTTGTTGGGCTTATATTTCGAAAGCTACGGTAGTACGAACCTTCCGTTCCGTGTTGCCTTATCTTTTCGTCTACGCTTCCCGCGCTGCGCACGGGTTGGGATCGTTCAGTTCGAACATCGGGTCCACCGACGTCGAGGCGGCCTATCGGGCCTCTGCCGTCTACGACGACTGCTGGTTCGAAAATGAAGCTATGTATAGGCCGCTCTACACTGTGGCAACGACCTCCCAAAAGCGTAGTTTTGATCGCTGCAGTTCCCACTGTCCGTTGCTCCTCGCGCTTACTTCCAGCTCCTAGCTGCCAGAATGACGCTGCGAAAACCGATTCTCGGCTTTCAAGGTGCTTCCTTGCCGTGCAGTCGTGATTGAAACCTAGATCGACTTGGCGACTGGGTTGAACACTTTGTGTTCAGTTTGAAGAAAAATCAGATCCCCGGAAACCAGTCTCCAATTGCAAAGCAGACCTCGTGGCTTCCAACCCCGCACTAAATACATGCACGCTAATCCGTGCTACGCCTGGGCTACCTTACAACACGAAGCGCTATATGTTTTTTCATTATGCGGCAGGCTCGTAGTGGAGCATTTGCGAATTCCCCGAAGTTGACAAATCTAGGAGACTGAGCATGAGCCTCATCTTCAAAAATAAGCTTATGGTAGCGTCATCGGCATTGTAAGTGTCCGAATGCAATGCTCAAAGCATATAAGGTGGCCTGGAGACTTTTGATCAATCCTGCACTATACCGTTCCGCTCTTTTTAACGGAGCTCCCAGAGAGGCCCATGTGTTCTTCGAGGATGTTGTCTGCGCTTGTAAATACATTCATGCACCTCTGTTACCTAGGTGATCTTAGACCTGTGTTGGTCAGATGGGCTCCCGCTGAAAGTCAGGTGTTACAGCACTGGCTGTACAAGGTATGTTGACCCATTTTTCGACGTGCTACTTCCGGGAAGGTGCCTCGGATAAGCTCAAAGGCAGAGCAGGTGCGAACTCTCCTTTGCAAAGGTGCACCTGTATTTATGATTACAGGGATGGACAGATGCAGGTGCAGAAATGAGATTACTTGAGGGACTGGAATCGGGAAAGTCAAAATTTAATTAAAGGTCCGCTTGATGCAATGTAACCCTGGTTGGAGTCTAAGACCAGAATTACAGAAGCGAAAGCAATAGAAGTGGTATTTTGTTGAGACGTCAGTCCAGGGACTACATACACTCTGCCAAACAAACTACGCCTTAGAACCACAGGGTTTTTGAATCCAGTCTCTGAGCAACCACAACTGTACACTCTTATCGTAGGACAAACCGTAAGAACCGGACTCAGATTAGTGGACCTCGAGATATCAAGCATGCGAGTCGCGTTTGTAGCCGGAGTTTCGAAACCAGTGCTCTGGGTTGCAACACCACGCTCCGAACAGAACAACGAAGAGGAGCTCTACGATCGAGGCGAAGCTTTCTTTTTTTCTTTTACTCCCTCTTTCATGTTGTCGAGTCCGAACGGGAAAATCGATTGCGGGTCCCCGCGCCACGCCCACGCATTTCGCACAACAGTTCGACCCTCTGCGTGCGACTGAGCGGTACGACGCCGTGCCAGATGAGAGACTGCCAGAGGCCGGTATATATACCGGCTCTCCGGTGCATAGAAGAAACGGGGTCGAATTTGCTTTTCGAACAAGCCTTTTAATGACTGACCGGTCCGGCGGTTCCCTAGCGCCGTCCTTGTTGTGCACCGTGCCAGAGAAATCGCCGCCGTGGAACCGAGCCGCTCCTTCGTTGGCTAATGAATGTTTCTGCCTTCTGCCGCCTCATGCACGACCCGTCCCGTCCGTCCGGCCGTCTTCGATTGGACTGCAGGCGGCGGCGTTGTTGCACGAAGGGACGATGTTACCGCTTGTCGTGCGTTTTTTTTTGTTGTGTGAATTTTATTTATATATTTCTTTTCTCATACTGAGACCTCCCACTATGTCATCGTGTTTTTCTTTCACGTTCGACTGACGTGTGATCTATATTAACAGACTTTCAAGCAGGTCGAGTGTCCAGCGGGGTAGGCAGACTCGGCGCACGGCCGTGGATGTTGGTAATGATCGGGGATAATTAGCGATATAATAATAAAGAGCCTTGCTTAGTTGTGGCAAAAAGTGGAGCAAAATGACCAAGTCAAAGGACAAGGGTGCACACCGCACTAACATGCTGGATTCTTCTCTTTTGTCACTATTCCTCCGATAGCTTTTGCTACAGTGGTGCATCAGCAGGATGAAGCCTGTTCACCAGTTGCTCATTTTACTCTCGCCGTCTGTAGTCTTACATGCAGCTTTCCTAAACTTTATAAAAATTTCTACATCTTTCGTGTGCTAGTCTGACCAGGGATAACCTGTCACACAGCTCCATGTATTAGTAATAGTTTATTGCTGTCGCAGGTTTGTGGCGTTCTTAGTTCAGGAAGCCGTGGTCATGGCCTTTCTCCGCGCCTGTCCCCCACCACGAGCCGGACCTCGAGGTGAGGGCTGGTTAGCTAGGCCTCCCACTGCTCTTCGGAAGGCTGTTTGCTCGAATTGTACCTCGGGGCCGTCCCACTTCCCCGCCATGTGGCGCCGCGTGTTAGCCACCTTGAAGTGATTCTTGAGTTTGTATGTTTTCGAGAATCTTCTCTGTGCCTCTAACTGCTTTTGGTGTTTGGTGCCGCGCGCTGAACCAAGATAATGAAGCTCGCTTAGAACACTTAATGTATTTGGCTCTCATCAGGAGAAAATTCAGGTGTACACCGGACTTAGACAGCGGCCCGCCTGACACCAAGAACCATGTCGAAATTTCCCAATGGTAGCCAGCGTAAAAAAAAAGATGTCACGCTATATCGTCAAGAGGGGCTCAAACTGAGGCCTGCTCTAACACAACGGCTCCGATTTCCGGTGATTATACTACTTGGCAACCACAGCACTGTTACTACATTTTTCTGACAGTAACAGCGACTACTTTTTTTCTCAGATATGGTACGGGCTGCTTAGAGCATCACATGCGTTCCCAGTTCCTCCCTTAATATTTTAATGGGCGTAAGCTCAAAGTTCGGTGAGAACTCATATTATTTTATGTACTTTATTTGAGGATATGACGAGGCGAAGTTATAGAAGGTAAATGCATTCCTGTACTACAACAGGCTGCCTATTCAAACAGCTGTCTCACACAATTCTCGAGCAGTGCACTCGCGTTTTTGTGGCCCTCTAAATCTGAGAAACCTATGCAACGGTGATGAAGGCCCATCGCTATTGCCGCAGCCTTGCAGCACCAACATTTCAGCCACCTATAAGCAAGACTCAGAAGTCCTAAGGGCTATCTGCAAAGCTGGGGGAAGAAAAATTCAAACTGCAGCACATTTAAGCAGGCGGCCCAGCGCCTAATGGTGCAATATACTAAACTAAGCGTAACCGACTCACAGTACTTCTCAATTTTAAGGTTCCCTGGTCAGGATGAACGGAAGGTCGCATTTTTCGGGGGATCTCGCATCCCACGAGCTAGTGGCACTTAAAGCTCTGGACAGCTTTTCACCTCGTAGTCGCTTCCTGAGGGAAGGTTTAAGCGTAACATGGTTTGCAGAAAGGATTTCAATGACAGGGATTATTTGTTCGTAGCTGTCGCCTTTGTTACAACGAGCGCGGTTTAAAGGGGCTGTGAAGGGGCTCCAATAAAGTTGCGGCATGCCTGGAATATTGAAGCACGCCGCTTCACGGATAGTGCCCAGCAAGAATTTTTTAATTGTGCTTTGTAGAAGCTGAGTCATCTGTAGATAAAATCTGAATTTCAGCGTCTTCGCGCCTTTCCCTCTCTCGTCACTTTTTGCACGCTGGAAGATAGGCGTTCCTTCGCCGACCCCCATCTGGGAGCGGAGCTTCCTGACCAGCCGGAGCTAAGCGGCTTATTGGCCGCGGCCGCGGTAGCTACCTGACGTCTGAAAGAATCTAACCAATGGCCACTTCTCACCTTGTCTACGCAGATGAGGGGGTCGGAGGAGGGTGCGAGCATAAAAGAGTCGCCGGGAAGGGTTCGGCAACTTTGACGCGTGATTGTGGGTCGTCTGCTGCGTGTAGAAGAGTATTATTTGGCTCTGGTTTTCATGGCAACACAGTGCAGTGATTAAGTGAGTTAATGTGCTCCCCTCGGAAGGCGTTACAGAGCCCCTTTAAGGGGCAGCATTCGCCGCCATTAACATGTAGCTATTCACTGCAATAAAGCATGCCGCCACTGCGTCACGCCTCGTGCCACCTTCTTGTTGTCCTCGGGTGGGATGCGCGGTTTCAGGACACCGTCAAATCCATCGAAACACTTCTCGGACACTCTTTTCGCAGAGATTTCTAGTCCTTTCTAGAGGTTTAAAGAAGGCATAGCAGCAGATGGAGCGGACGCCTAGACCGCACAATGAAGGAAAGGATTAAGAAAGAGCGAAAGGGGAAGAATAAAAAATAGATACAATGATTATGCTTTCTTTCGCTGAGTTTCGTGACTTAACGAAGCATGACGTAAGCGTAGTCAACTATTGCTTCCCATTTTACCCGAAGGATACAGTCAGTACGAGACCACTGCTTGATGGGGTTCGACGTGGCAAAGACACTCTTTCGGCTAGGATGAAGGCCGTAATGCAGGCCTAAGAAAAAGTGCAGGCAAAATGTGGCCCTTTCACGTGAGTCCAAACCTAGTGAGCTGGCTTTTTTGCAGTTCTCCTTCATAACCACGCAGACAAGCGGCCGGGATCAAAACAGCGAACTTGAGCCCTTCAGGCATCACGAAGAATGGTTGGAGAAATGTTGCGCGTAAAAAATGTTCACTGAGCCATTAGTCTTTTGTGATATAGGAGCACCCACTGCAGACCAGAGAAAAAGATATGTTTCTAATTTTTAACAAAAAATATTTCTTGAACTCGAGGTGCACACGTAAACATCCACAAAAACATTATCATTAGTACATCCGATACGTATTCGTCTGTATGTGACATTTCTTCGTGCTCCCTAATACGGGTCTGGTGCATTAAGAAATTGCAGAAATGACTTAAGACACATATACAAAACCACGACTAGAATACATATATAAATAAAAACTACAAATAAAGTCCAGGTAAAGCGCTAGAACGGCGACAATTATTTGGCCCCTGGGAGCAGAAAGCCGTGCCTGAGCCCGTTCCGGGGAGTCAACAGAGGACGCTACCACCTGCTACGGCCAGGGGTATCTCCAGCGCTTCTGCCACCCACCCGGGTGGTGCCCCCAACGCCAAAACCGGCATCACCTCCACGGGCGCTTGGACCGGAAGTTTATACGACGCAGCCAGCGACGCCGCCAGCAACGCCAGCCCAAGCACGCCGAACGCCGCCTCGACGCCGGATACTGGATCCATACAACGCCGCAGCCGCACCGAACCAACCGTGAGCACGAACGCCGACCACGAATAGTAGAACGCTAGTAGTAGACGCTGGTAGCAGTGTGCCCGGGTCGTGTGTATTTATAGTCTGTTTTGTGTTAGTTTTGTTGCTTTTGTGTTCTAGTGTGTGCGTCACGTAGGGTGTATTAAATGTGCGTTCGTGTGGGTACACCCATCGCCTAGTCCATTTTTTCGGTCCGAGTGTTCTCCGAAGAGATCAATGACACACTCCTCTACGGCACCTCTTTCTTCCTTTCTTCTTTCACTCAATCCGTTATCCCTTCCCTTATGGTGCGGTTCAGGTGTCCAACGATATATGAGACAGATACTGCGCCGTTTGCTTTTTCCCAAAACCAATTATTATTATTAGTAGTACACGGGTTCGAACCCGACCGTGACGGCAGCGTTTCGATGTAGGCGAAACACAAAGGCTCCTGTGTGCTGTGCGATGTCAGTGCACGTTAAAGATCCCCGGGAGGTCGAAATTATTCCACAGCCTTCCTCGACGGCACCTCTTTCTTCCTTTCTTCTCTCAGTCCCTCCTTTATCCCTTCCCTTACTGCGCGGTTCAGGTGTCCGCTGAGAAGTGAGACAGATACTGCGTCATTTCCTTTCCCCAAGAACCAATTTCCAATTTCACTTTCATAGCGAAGCACCACCTTCTGGACATTCTGCGCCTGTGCCATTTAGTTTCAATGCGCAGCCGTTCCGATCATACTGGCCCTCCGAAGCGCCCCCACCCAAACTCTCATGTTCAGCCCGCAGATGGTTTACGGTTTTATGGGGTCTAACTGTCCCATGTGACCCAAGCTATGAGGAATGCCATAGTGAAGGGCTCCGGATAATTTCGACCACCTGCGGTTCATTAACGTGCACTTACATCGCACAGTACACGGGCCTCTAGCATTTCACCGTCATAATAATGCGACCGACGCCACCAGAATTAAACCCGCGTCTTTCGAGTCAGCAGCCTATAGCACCATAACCACTAAGCCACCTCGGCGGCTGCCAACCTAAGAGATGATCATGCTGTGCAGCCCTGGTTGAAAGTGTTACGGTCTCATTGTTTCTTTTGAGGCTTGTAGAGGCACCTCCCTGACTCTAAATATGAAAGCATGGAAAACCCATCGTGCTTTGCAGTTAACATCTTGATCTTCAGAGGTGTAGGAAGCGTTTTGTTTTGTGTTGTGTTGGGTTAAGTCCACGGTTCTTTCTTATTCCACATTTGGCAGTAAATTCACGGTCCAAACAAAGCTCCGGAGTTGAGGCTTACGAAAGTCCATGAAGAGTGTTACTGTGCTGAGTCAACTTATGCTATAGAAGTCTCCCCAAGAGAAAATCGTCCAAAGTTTTCATTTTGTTCGAGGACCACAAGATAACTCAGAACTGCGTATACGAATTCTGCTTACTTTGAGAACTTTCGATGACCAGAGTAGATTTATTGTTCTTCCGAAGCGGTGGCCTTGTTGTAGAGCATTCGTGTCGCATTTGAGAGGTGCTGCGTTCGATCCCCAGTGCCGCCGGGTACCCACCGGTTTTCTAATGGGTGCAAGATTTCCCCCGGCCTGATGCTCGGCTCTTCTGAGGTGAGATGCTTGGGAAAAAGGTCTTGACCACAGTTGCCTTGACGGATCAGAGATAAGTTCCGCCGTCAGGCAACCCTAAATCCGCCTCATGCGGTAGAAGCCCATTTGTGGCCCTTCAAAACCCAGAACTCAGAACCCTGCGAAACCCTCAGAACCCAGTTCCAGCCTTGCAACACGAAAATTTTTTTCGGACATCCGTGCCTCAATCCTACACATTTGTAAAGGTATTTTCGAATGGTTACTCCATTAATGAGTTCGCTTCGATACTGTTTTCTATAGAAAGATACTGTGCCGCCGTGGTGGCTCAATGGTAATGGCGCTCGGCTGCTGACCCGAAAGACGCGGGTTCGATACCGGCCGCGACGAGCACATTTCGATGGAGGTTATATTCTAGAGGCCCGTGTACTGTGCGATGTCAGTGCACGTTAAAGAACCCCAGTTTGTCGAAATTTCCGAAGACCTTAACTACGGCGTCTCTCATAGCCTGAGTCATCGTCGGACTTAAAACCCCATAAAACAAACCAAATCAACCTGTTTCGTAAGCTCCCTGCTCCCCTTATGTCTCAAATCTATAGAGGCTATTTCTACACGGTAAAAGAAATTCTCCGAGACGGACATTTTTTTCAGCAGCAAAAGGTGACCGTCACAAGTAAACCTCATCAGAGCACCCAAATAACTCACCTGTAACAACTGGCCACAGAGTAACTTGCATCCTATCAGAATTCCCACTTCGCTCTTGTGCATCATGTGACTGAAGTGATACATGCGCCTGATCACGGTGCCATCTATGCTCATCTGTACCATGTCACCATGGCGACAACTGCTGTGCCATCACAGTGCATACTAGTCTCACAAAAACACGTGACCCACTTGATAACTTGAAATCACCACAGTGCCCACTAAGCTCGTGTTACGGACTGCTGCAGATAAAAGTTAACGGAGCACGCAATCACCACCACCACTTGACTACGGTGACAAATGCCCCCCATCAGAGTGTCCATTACGCTCATTCACCGCTTAACCGCAGGAATGACTGCACACCAGCACTGTGCATACTACGCCTACCTGTACCATGCGACCATGGTGCCATCTGAAGTCTGCCAGAGTGCCGACTAATCTGATCGTTACTGTTCATCGGTAATGAGAATAAGTGGCAACAGTAAAACCGACCAAAGCTATGTGTTTGGCTACGAGAATGTCCTAAACGCAGCTATTGCCACTAAATAGTGAAATTCGTGTCTTGCACTTACCACATTTGTACAGTCGACTGTCGCTATTTCATACTCGCGTAATCGGAACTTCCGTTTTATTAGAATGGACGCCTCTGTCCCACCAGCACCAAATATACTAAAGAGCCTTCCTTTAATTCAAACTCCACGTAATTGAAACGAACTTTTGGTTCATTCGAGTTCGAATTATGTACATTTGGCTGGACTTAGGCTACTATGCCACAAAGGAACGGCCCGCCGCGGTGCCTTTGTAATGCGATAACATCTAGGTTGTCGTCTTGCAAAAACCAATCGGTTTCTCTGCAACGACATTCCCTGAATTGTCCAGAGAGTCGTGACGTCATCGTCACCGCCATATTGGATAAATCTGAAGACCAGAATGTTCGAGAACCTTTCATTCGATTATCATATGAGATTATGCTAACCAGACCCACTTTTTCACTAATCACAAACTTATTCCGCCCTGTAGTCACCAATATTCGAGCTTAATCTATTTGACAGGATGGGCCAACTTCCAAGTGCTTCCTTCTTTAAGAATGCGCTTAAGAAAGATCCAAGTTTTTGACATGGACGGTCGGCTGCTGAGGCTAATTTCCCGGGAAGAAATCCCGACCTCGGTGGCCGAATTTATGTCGAGGCAATATGGAAGATGTGCATTTTTGCTGCGTCATGTCGATGGACAATAAATAGGCAATGATAACTACTCCACCGCGTTATTGTTGTTAATAAAAATTGATTCGCTGGCCAATTCTGAGTGCGTTAATGTTTTCCCGGCAACAAAACACCCATTTATGGCTGACGAAATAGAATCTGAAAAGTTTTCCTTCAACTGGATTAAACCCGTCACGCGCACACGGAGAAGAACTGGCTGCTGCCGTTTTCAACTCAATAGATCCGCGTCAGAAATTCAATGGCAACGCACGCAGTTTATTTGCGAAATCGGCCCGTGATGGCCAAACCTGCATCCTGTTTTCCAGTCTTTTCTAGCTTATTAAACCTTCAAATTTGGTGTGAGCGTTCTCTTGTTGTTAGAGTTCCTTAGTTTATCGAACCAGACAGCTTCAGTTTGGGGCACTGCGCCTTCAGGAGACCCCAAGGTGCTCAAAATTTAAGACGAAGCCCTCCTCTCACACTATGTCTCCACTATGTCTCCTCTATGTCTCCAGTATGTCTCCACTGGCTCCACCATCCACTGTCTCCACTATGTCTCCTACAAAGTATGAGCAGCTTTGACACGTTAAACCCCACATACCACACAATCACGGAGGAGAGAGAAAAACCGTCGAGCCCCGGTCGAGTACGGTAGTCTGTTTTAGTAATCACGGTTGCGCCGGAAACTGTACACCGTTCTCACACCCGCCTAACCACAACAGTTTCCTAGGCGATAACCGCATTCCGTGTTCTCCGCTACGTGCCGCACACAAAACAATAGAAGGACGGTGAAGGAAAGGAAAGGTAAAATTGAAACGAAAGAAAAGAAACCCGGAGGAAGTGAAAATGCCTCCGTTGCTGTTCGTAACGGGCTCACGTGTCGAGTGCGGCGCGCGTGACGCGGTCACGCCAGGCAAGCGGCTGCAATTAACGGCGAGTGCGGATGCGGGCCGACAGGTACATCCTGTTCCTGCCATGTATCGCGCACGCCTTTGCCACCGCTGGACACGATGTGCCGCTGCCTCGCGTGAAAAGTGGCGTTGTTGCATCGACCGCGATTGCTCGCTTACCGCTTTTTCGCCCCGATGGAAGCAGAGAAAAGTGCGGGAAAAAGACACGGTTTTCTTTGCAATCGTGTGTGTATGCGAATGAGCGTGTACATAGACATCTAAATACCGATTCTACAATCTACTAGATCATCAAAATTATGTCTCTAAACTGATGATGTAGCTAAATGGAACAAGCGTTTTCGTCATGGTAGTAGCTTCTTAAAAGGTCCTTTCTTTTCACTGTCGATATATGTGCATTAGTTGAAACTCGTTATCATCACGCTTAGGTGTGCGCGGTAATTGAAATTTCAGTTTCAGGTTTTTTTGCTTCTTAAGAAAAACAACCTGTTGCCTGAACAAATTCTCACGCGAAATACGTAGACACCGTTTCCTACATGTTGCAAAAAGTACCAACGCATATATTTCTTCAAATCTTAGGTGTGGAGGGGTCAGTCTTTGGCTTTAAACTGTCCCATGTAGAAGTATACGCGCACGAACAATGTTGTTCATTGTAATAAGTCTAACACAGGGATCGGTTGGTCAATGATGTTTGAAATGCACGTGCCCTTTAAAGTACAAGACACAAAGAGACCGAAAAACGCACAGTTCTGTTTCTCATCCTGAGTACCGGGTACATTTGAGCAACACAGTTCGAGGAGATGATTACATTTTGGCCAGGCCTGTGCAAATCGGATTCAATTAACACCTTCAAAAATGTCCACAGCACCCAGAAAATTCCCTGCTTCTGGCTCCAAGCACAAAATTTCAAATATCTCAGTAGACTGCGTACTGCTGCTTGTTAATGAAGCCATGTTCTCATGAGTTTTTTATGCAAATGCACTAAAAATAAATTGTTGCTATCGTTAAATAGCGTCAACTCTCTCGCATGGCCAGCACATAAATCGTGATGTGATGGTGTCCAATAATTGATGCAAACCTTTATTCTAACGGCAATCTCGCTAAACGAAAGCATCTTGTGATGCCTTGCTCAAAATTTTTTTCTGTTTACTGTCTATCCAGCGTAGCGTCAAACAATAGAAGCTAACCCTTACAAATCGTCCGCTAACTATGAGCAGAGTGTGCATGTAATGTTCCTGAACACACTTTGCATGTTAGATATATTTTTAAAATAGGTATGTGCTCTGAACATTCACTACTTTCCCGGTAATGTCCAAAGAAATCTTATCTTTCGGCACATTGGTTTCCCACAATAGAGTTGTAATTTTTTATTTTAAAGTAACAAGAGATCACAAAGGATAACAATGCTGAACTTCCCTTTAATTGATTGCGGCAGAAAGTTAGATCGCGATAACATACAACCCGTCAACGTGAGGACAACACCCTAATGTTGATCGTAATTCGATAAAGCACGCATACATATCGCATTACGCTAGTGCAACTGCGTGAAGCCGACTTTGTTGTACGGGGTTTGACAAGGAGGCCTGCTGATGACACAAACTGGCGCCAGCACAGAAAAAAAGAGAATCCAGAACTAATGCCAGCGAACCAAAAGCCAGATAACGAGATCGCAGAGCAAAAAAAAAAGACTTGCTCGGCGAGACCGCGAGCAACACTACAAATCAACGGCCGGAAAAACGCGGAGAAATACAGAAAGGTTGGGCTGCATTACACACACACACACAAGCACGTTGAGGGAAGAAGAAGAGGCGATGCCCGAAGATGTGAGGCTGCGGGATCAGATCCTCCGCGCGGCAGCGGAGCCAGACAAAGCCGGTTGCGAAGCCATCGGCCAAGCCAACGCCGCTGACGAGCTGGGCGGGGGAAAACCTTCTGAAAAACACGTCGGGCCTCCGCCGCCCAGAGAAATATACGTGCACAAACCTCATCGGGCGTCGTTATAAGCCAAGAGGGCGGGAAGGCAAGAAGTTAAAAAAGGGGAGAAGAAAATGGGGAAAAAAGGAAGGAACAAGCCTCTCCGTCGTCATCGTCGACACCCAGGCCATAGCGGGCTCGTTTTATATATCGGCGTCGCTTCTCTGGACACGGCCGCTTTAAGTTTGATCAAAAAAGAGGAAAAGAGAGGAGGGGAGGAAAGGGAGAGGGGGGGGGGGGGGCGTTGAGGCCCGACGACGAGAGCGAGCTGACTATCCGGGCAAGCGCTTGCCAAGGGCGAGTCGCCGGCGCAAACACCACGTCCGCTATTCCATCTAACGGCACCACCGCGCCACGCACACCCTTCTCTTCTCCTCGCCGTCTCACCCGCTGCAACCTCGCTTCGACTTCCTAATGAAAGCCATGGTCCTGCCAAGATCGGATGCTCGCTCGTTTCCGGTGCCCCCCTGCGCCATCAACCCCCCCCCCCCAAACCTTCTTCTCCACCCCTCCGGTGGTGGTGCCCCTTGGAACAAGTCAGTGACGTCACGGAAGAGCCATTAATCACTGTCAGGTTTGGCCGAGAAATGGGAGGGGGAGTTTGCGGGACGGCAAAAGGACGGAAGGGAAGGAAGGGGGGGGGGGGGCACGAAGGCAGCCCGTGGAAGGCCTGCTTCTAATTTCTGAGCCGTTCTGTTGGAAGCTTCAACCTTCCCGCCCGCTTCTTCTCCGGCTCCGCCGCGACACTACTCCGCCCGTTCTCACTTCTTCCTGCTCGTCGCGCGCTTATTTTTCGCTTTTTCCCTCTTTTCTCGCGCTTTTCTGGTCGAATATCTTTTATTAGTGTCTTTCGATCACGTTCATTTCTCGCGCACGGCGTCTCCTGTCGTCCAAGTTTGCTCTTCCTATTTTTTTTTCTTTCTTGAGGTTCCATTGTGGCTGCTCCAGGCTCGATTCCACGCCAGCACCATGGTCTTGGGAAAGCAGAGATCCTGAGGGCTGTCCTCCAGGCTCCAACAGAAGACAAGTCACCAGGAAGAACATTTTGGCACTGTTAGCGTTACGTATTCTTACATTTTACTTTTCCTCTAAAAGCATTCAATCTCCAGCAAACCTGGCCCTAAGATTGATTTTCGTCAGAAGTTGATTTTTGATGAGAAGAGGTAAAGCTCTTTGTTTCATTAAAAAATTTGATTCACATTTTCGTTTCACGCGATGTATGCGCCATCTGGTTAGCTGCACAGAGGTAGAACCTCGTAATTTATGTCTCATGCCCTGCATGTTAATGCAATCCTGCAGAGAATCAAACGTTCCCGTGCGCTTGGTAAAACTTAATTTGAATGGGGCCGTGAAGTATCGCTGTGACCATAATCATGAAGAGGCTAACTACATCCGCTGTTGCACAAAGACCTCTCCCGTGTCCCTCCAATCATCTCTGCCCGAGGTCACTGCGGCAACTTTGTCCCTATAAACTTTTAATCTCCTTTGAGCGCCTGACTCGCTTTTGACTCCTACGTTTACCTGCATTTAGAATCCACCCCGTCACAGTAAGGAAACAATCGTTCTCTCGCCCCCGCACTTCATCCACTCTCCGTGTTAATTTAGTCTCATTCAATTCACGTATAGTAGCATTACAGCATGTTTGTTTCCCAACGCGAAAATCACCATGCCAAAGAAAAAAAACTTTTATTCTCTTGTTTTGTGTTTACTGCGTGTTGCAATTCATAGGACGTCGCTCAAGTATAACACAAGGCTTGCCCTGTCAAGATGAAACTTTGGTGCAATAGTTGTTGACCGAATCTTCTAAAGACCCACCAATAGGGGATGCTTACTTGCGTAGCCAGCTCAGAATCAAACAATTACAACGCTGTTTTGAACATCATAGCCATCGTTAAATGGCTGACTTGCATGCTCTCTGCTTTCTATGAGTGGTGACGTCGCAAGCACTGCTCTTATAAACTTAGGAAGTCTGATATTGGATGTTCAAGTGCACTAAGTCTGTCTTTTTTTGCGCCATTCTAAAGTAATTTTTACACAGTCAGATTGTTTATTTCTTCAAAGTCCCTTTGCTCCCATAAGTTAACACTATTGTCATAGCTTCAATAGCTGAAGCCTTTAAATAGCCAACAGGTAACTACTGCGTCCTTACTAGCTAGGATAACAAGAACATCCAGCTTTGCAGAGGCACGTGTCCAAGAAAATTATTGCTGAAAAAAAGACTAGAATCTAGTAACGCAAAGCCGCCACCAGCAAACATGCGATAAAGAAATAAAATACGAACAAACGCTTAGGCTAAAAAGACTAATAGTGAGGAAAAGGCCGGGCAGAGCCGGGATTAAAACGAGCGCCACAGAATGACAGCAAAACGACGCCAGGAACGTCGACGAAATCGAGTTAAGGACCGGCGGGCGATTTTGTTTCGGTCCGCTTGTGGCGGCGCTACAGCAAAGTGACGTCGTCGCAGCTCGCCACCATACCGCGGCTCCCTTCGTTTCCTCCGCGAGGTCGAGAGCACTCGAAAGGGATGGGCGAAAGGATGGCGTCGGAGGGGTTACTGGAGGGCTGCGGGTTACAAGGTCCTGTCGACTCAGGACGATCCCATTACGGGCGCTGCCGTCGCCACTGCTCTGTTTCTTCTGCGCAGTGACGACAGAGGAATGAGAAAGAAATAGGGAAAAGAATACCAGAAGCGATGACCAGACTTGTACACCACTCCTCTCTTCCCCATTCCCGACTCGCCGACTCATCCCCCAGTCTCCCCTTCCTTTTCCCCATTTCTACACCGCTCCAAATTCTCCCGTGTGGCTTTCAGCTAAACCTTTTTCGCTGTTGTTCTCCCCATCCTCACCCTCCCTGTTAACCTCTCCTCTTCCCTATTTCCCCTTTTCTACACCGCTCCAAATTCTCCCGTGTGGCTTTCAGCTAAACCTTTTTCGCTGTTGTACTCCCCATCCTCACCCTCCCTTTTAACCTCTCCTCTTCCCTATTCCCCCTTTTCTCCTCCACCGATTTGCTTTTTTACTTTTCCTTCGCTCTTGATTATTACGGCGTTTACAAGCTGCGACGGCTAACTGGCCCAAGTGCGCGCGCAATGGTCGGTTTCTCTCCTCTTCTGTTTCTCTCTCTCTCTCACCTTCGCGCTGTTCACTTTCCTTATTTTTTCCGTTTCCTTCCCTTCTTCTTTGCCCGTGCTGCCTCGAAGAGCATCCGGATGAGCAGCAGCACTCCCTCGCCCTCACCCCGCCGCCACAGACGGAGAGCGGTCGCGGTCTTTTTCAATCTCGGCTTGTCTGGCTGCCACTTTGGGCGATGGTCTCGTGATCCGGAAACGACCGAGCAGTTCTAACGAATCCAATTAATTAAGGACTCAATTCCTTCTGTTCGCGCTCTCGCTTTTTCTGCTCTCTTGTCCATTCTTTTTCTGTTCTCTTCTGTGCCATTCTCACATTCTCAGAAAACGTCTCATGGCTCGTAGAGGCGGTACGCCTCCGTGCTTTCTAGCCGCCCACCCTTCGAGAACTCGCTTTGCTTCAACAAAATTTTGTTATTGTATGTTCTTTAAAATAGTAAAAATTTCGACGACGAAGACCCATCCTTATCCTGTGTGTCTTGTTAGATAATGATACGCTGCTCCCTTATCAGCAAAGCTTATATTTGGCTTTGTTACTGTTTGAAATTTTACAAATTAGTTTTTTGCAATTATCAAGAAGTGATCAATGCGGTTGTAGGTCATTCGCAAGCCACTAGCTAATGCTGAAAAGATAAAAGGCCGGGCTTGCCGAAAACGGATTTTCTTTTTATTTTTTACGGCAGGAAGCAAACGTGGAAGGCGGACGCTTGCATGGAATGTAAGCACACGCTGACACATTAGCGCATTTACCCAGAGTGAATGTTTTTCCAGCATGGGCAGATATCAGTGGAAGTAATATCTTATGCACATTGCATTATTGGTTCGTTGGTCGGCCTCAACTAAAGATGGTACATAATTCCATGCGACGATACAGATTCGTCTTCTACTTTCATATAGCCACCAGTTGAAACTACCACTAACAGCGCTGTTCCTTGAATTATGCAACACAGGAGCATGCGACGCTCGAATATTGGCCTCTAATATTTCTCCGCAGACACCGCTGCAAACTTTTGTAATCAAGGACCACGATATTTGTTTAAAGCTTCACGGCGGACGCAGAAGCTAATAATATGCGTTTTTTTTAGTGCGGTAGCAATACTACGTTCATTTCTCGATTTCGGGAATACGTACCATC